>JAXBDA010003785.1:0-32537 GCA_036023075.1 Gaultheria prostrata | reverse complement strand
GGGGGGTGCGGGCACCACGCTGTGCATCAAAACGGCGTCGTGGCGTCGTTTTGATGCACAGCTGGGTCCAAAAACTCAACAGCAATGGACCTTGTTTGGCTGCCTCATTTTGATGCACAGCTGGGTCCAAAAACTCAACAGCAATGGGCCTTGTTTGGCTGCCTAAAAACCAGTTAAGTTAGCAACCAAGGAGTAGATGTTTTCTGGAGGGAGTCGTCTGCATTGTAGAAACAAACAAAGCGTTTTTTATTTACTTCCTTAAGCTTGCAATTTTGTACTGTCAACTATAAGCATCATTTTTGATAAAACAAAAAAAAAAACTGTAAGAATCGCTTATACATGTATCTGCTATTTCTGATGCATCGCAAATGAATGAGTCCACTGTACGAACATCTATGTTTTCTTCTTCTTTCCAGCAAGAATTTGGTGAATTTGCAGTCTTCTACTAAAAACCTCGTTGAAAAGGAAACGAGTCTGGAAAGCTGAGATGATTGGGGAGCCATGCCAAAGAAGCTATCGGTGCAAAAAGAATGACCCCCATCCCGTAATCATAAAACTAAATGGGGTTTTTAGGCAGCCAAACAAGGCCCATTGCTGTTGAGTTTTTGGACCCAGCTGTGCATCAAAACGACGCTGTTTTGATGCACAGCATGGTGCGCGCAACACCCCCCCAAATCCAAAAAAAGAAAACCCTAGGAGCCGCTCTCTCTCTCTCTCAACTCTTCACAACCCTACCCTTGTAGCCCCCCTTCCCCTCCCCCTTCATGGGTTGCACACCCCTTGGGAGGCGGGAGGGGATAGACTAATCCCCTTTCTAGATCTGGTTTCCCTTTTCCCTTCTGCACCATATCCACCTTCCGTTCGCCGATCATCGGAACTTGGCGTTCCGCAGCCCTGTTGGGCGTCACGATTCGTCTGCTCCTCCTTTGCAACCTTACGGGTTCCGGCGGCTTCTTAGGTCTCCGGTAGAGGAGCGTGACCGGTTGGAGGTTCGGCTAGAGAAGGGCTGCTCAACGACGAAGGGGAGTGTAACTCTTTATTTTCATTTTTTTTGTGTTTTGTCCGGCTTTAGGCCGGTTTGTCCGGACCTTGTCCGATGTGTCCCGTTAGTTTGGTCATATGCTTTCTCGTTGTATTTTTGTGACCTGTTTTCGTTGGAGTGTCCGATGGACTCCCAACCTTTCCCCATGAGAATCTTTGATGAATACTATCTCTCAACTTTTGACAAAAAAAAAAATCGTCAACCAAAATAGGGTAAGTTTTATTTAATCAAATAGTTACCGATATGAGATTCAGCATAGTTTATGCCATCCTAAAGGACCTAAACAATGATCTCTACATATTTATGAGCCAATAAATCAATCCCCACAAAATGAACGGAAAAAGGGACCGAAACTCGGTGTGAACCCGACACAATATGGGTATTGTTTAAGTGAAAAAATTACATTCAAGAAGTTGTTTCACATGATTTATTTGTGTGACTTTTTAAATTGTGTACTTTTAGGGGTTCTGTATTTGTGTGAGTTTCGGTCATAATTTCATACTTTATTTCTCTCTTCGAAACAAATTATGAAATGTAAAAAATCTGGCACAAAACTAACAAATGCGATTTTTTTTAAAATAAAGATAAAAACAAAAAAAGTGTAAAAAGTTGGGAAGAAGGCCTCAAGCTACTTTTATCATTAAGTTCAGGATTTCTTAAGTTTTTTCTTCAAGCTCTAAATGAACACCTACAAGTCTTCGACGATCTTTTTAAATGTTAAACGAGTGTTAAGTGCTTTGGGAAAAAAAAACATAAATTAATTTTTTGATTTTGTCTTTATTTAATTTTTTTTCAAATTTGTTAGTTTTGCGTCAAGTTTTCGTGGTTTATTGATTTATCTTGACGAGACGAATCCAAAAAGTATAAAATTATGGTCGAAACTAATTTTTTTTAAATAAAACCAAAATTAATTCAATAAACTGATTTATTTTGATTTATTTTCGGCTTTATAATAAAAAATAATTTTGACCATAATTTTATACTTTTTAGATTCATTTTGATGAGACAAACCAATAAACCACGGAAACTTGACGGAAAACTAACAAATATAAAAATAAAAATTGAATAAAGACAAAACTGTCCATTTAGATTCGTCTCGATAAGACGAACCAATCATGAAAATTTAACGCAAAACTAACAAATGTAAATTTCTTTTAAATAAAGACAAATCCAAAAAACCAATTTATGATTTTTTTTTTCCCATTCGCTAAATACCGTCCTAACTGGAAGTGCCGCATAGAAAGTGTTCAATAGCAGTCGCCCCAGTGGTTACAATCTCTTAGTAATCATCAAATTTCGCCTTGTATTTTCTCTCAGGAAGAATTCATAGCAGCATTCCAATTGTATGATGCTACGCTAATGATTGTCAGCTTGTTCAATAGAATCGCTAGAAAACTTGAACCCATTTTGTTTGCTGTGTCGCACTACCGTACAAACTACCACTCCCTCTCCCTTAACAACCTTTTGAACTCTTGTTCCTCCCTTTCAGACCTCAAACGAATCCATGCTCTTGTTCTCACTAATGGGTCCCACCGAAACCTCCTGTTATCGACCAAACTCATCACCTTAGCTTGCTCCTTGGCTACAAAAATGGATTATGCACGCCAAATGTTTGATGTAACGCCTGAGAAGGATGTGTTCCTTTGGAACACCCTGATTCGAGGCTACGCCGATCTGGGTCCTTGTCAAGAGGCCATAATTCTCTATGGAGACATGCATCGAATCGGGTTGTTACCAGACAGGTATACTTTTCCTTTTGTGGTTCGGTCTTGTGCTGTCCTCTCGGCTTTGAGGGTAGGGAGGGAAGTGCACTGTAACATAATTAAGAACGGGCTCGATTTGGATGTGTTTGTGCAGAGTTCCTTGGTTACAATGTACTCGCAGTGCGGGGAGACGTTGAGTTCGGAACAAGTTTTCGGTGAGATGCTTGTTAGGAACATAGTTTCTTGGACTTCAATGATCGCGGGGTATGTACAAAATGGGTTTTTTGGAAAAGGGTTGGGAGTTTTCCGAGAAATGGTAGCTTTGGGGACTCAACCAAATGCAGTCACGCTTGTGAGCATCCTTCCTGCCTGTGCCGGTTTGGAGTTTTTGAATTTGGGGAGATTGATTCATGGTTATGCTGTTAAACTGGGGGTGGACACCGATATTTCACTTACTAATACCTTGATAGCTTTATATGGTAAATGCGGAAGTGTAGATACTGCCAAGTCTTTGTTTGATCAGATGCCTGTGCGCAGCCTAGTCTCGTGGAATGCCATGATTGCTACCTATGGACAGAACAATGCCGGTGGGAACGCAATCCAGCTCTTCCATAGAATGGAAATGGAGAAGGTTGAATTTGATTATATCACAATGATTAGTGTCATATCAGCTTGTGCGAATTTGGGAGCACTCAATACTGGAAAATGGGTACATGAACTTGTGAGAAGCAAAGGCCTTGAAACGAATGTTTCGATCACAAATGCTTTAATCGACATGTATGCAAAATGTGGGAACATAGATTTGGCCAGGGGTGTTTTCGACAGTTTGCCTCATAAAAATGTCGTATCCTGGACTTCAATTATAGGGGCTTGTGCATCTCATGGGCACGTGGACGATGCTCTAAAGCTCTTCTCAAAGATGAAAGAAGAAGAAATTACGCCAAACAGCTTCACATTCACAGCTGTTTTGACAGCTTGTAGGCATTCGGGTTTTGTAGAAGAAGGAAGGAAGCATTTTGAGAGCATGAAAAAAGATTACTCAATAAGGCCTGGTATAGAGCATTGTGCTTGTATGGTGGATCTTCTTGGTCGAGCTGGCCAATTAGCGGAGGCTTACGAGTTTATCGATAATATGCCAAGTGAGCCGAATAGCGATGTTTGGGGAGCTCTGCTTGGTGCTTGCAGAATCCATGGTAATCTTGAGCTAGCAGAGATTGTTGCTGACCGACTGTACAGATTGGAGCCGCAAACTGTTAGTTTTTACGTCCTTATGGTAAATATGTATTCTGAAGCTGGTAGGTGGGAAGATGTAGCAAGATTGAGAAAGTCGATGGAAGAAAGAGAGTTGAAAAAAAAGATTCCTGGCCATAGTTTTGTGGAGGTAAACCAAATGTTTCATAGAATTTTATCAAGTTCAGAACCACAGCCTTTTTAAGAGGCATATTCAACTGGATCATATTCATCTCAGACACAACTGCTCCAGACCCTACTGATTGCCTACTGATTGTTTTCATAAGCATTGGTGTCCTACTGATTATAAGATCTAAAGCTTCTACAGCCGACATTAATATAATCCAGGGCGCCAGATATGAATACTTTGTTTCTTGTGAGCAATGATTGGTGAAATCCACATCTGAAAGATCAAGGTGCGTGAGTCCATTGCTTATGTTCTAGATGGGATTCAGATGGATAGACAATCACCGGTTTCCTAATCATAAATGTGGAGTCCAATGTTCCCATTGCTGGTGCAGTGCACTTGAAGTGGCAATGGCCACTTGGGTTGTTGGAAGGTGGAAGACTCGTTGAAATAGTTGAAGGCTATGTTGTGATTTTTAAACCTGAGATTATGTAATTGGTGAAGCTTTTAAAATCTTATTTGTCGAGAAATACGGGTTTGTTCATTTAAGTACTTTGTGTCAAATGATTGTTTCACTCAAATTTTTAGCCAATTGAATAAAAACTTGAGAAGATTAATCTTTGTGAGGAGAGAAGATTAGAGGATTTCTGTAGCACATTTATGTACATACTCCTTTGATTAATAACTTGGGCAAACTAAAATAAATAGGGAGATTTGTTTTTAATCATTTACTAATCGTCTGTCACTATCAAGGAGGGAAAAATTCAACCTACAGATATTCCCAGATACATCCTTGCAAAGAAAGACTTATTCAACTATATGAGCTGGCAAAGGCAGAGCCATTGGATCTAGCATTGCCAGATGAGGAAGTTGATATCAATGGTGCAATCTTACCATAAAAATATCAATTTCATGAATTATTGTGAACTCACTAAAACTTGCAAATGGCCCTAAATCAACAGTAGTTAATATCAAATTGCTCCAAGAAATCTTTGATATTATTATAAATGAGGTTATCGCATGCATTTTTAATATTGTTTTAACTATTTCTTTCCGGTTATCAACTGGAAAAAGAAAATCTCGATATAGTTCAAAGTTTTTGGCTCCCTTACAATTTTCGTCCGTGGACTGGCGGTTGGCTGGTTGCATTGCCATTGAGGCAGATAATATACCATCTTTCTTTCACGCAGGCGGCAGATGTCTTCAACTTCCAACTGGTAATAAGCCTCTATTCCCTTTGTAGAATAATAAATAGCAGTTTTAATTGTTCATCCTTGCCCAACGATGAGAAAAATCTACAAGATTTATGGGTTCTTGGCACTAAAACTTTGTTTCGCCCCCTTTATCTATCCATGTGCCTTTGAATATGCGTTTGAATATTTTTGGCTATTCCTTGTTGACTTAGTTCTTCTCAGTAATCTTTCCAAACTATGAAGCTTAATCTCATTTCATTATGCATATGGGCCTATTTGTTGTGTTTGTGGGTAAGTAATTTTTGTTTCCTACGTGTAGGGGGAGTCGTAATCATCGATCGGACAACTGTCTAACCGCTTTCTGCAGCATCTCAAGAGTAAGATAGCAACCTCTTCCAGTTAAATAAATTTTCAAGTTTGTAAGGAAAGTTCAAAAGTAGCTGTGTTTTGTCTTACTTTTTTCTAGGTTTTCTCCCTTTTCCCTATAGTTGAGAATTGCATTCCTTTCAAACTTTTTCAGTATATTCTAATTTCCAGATCGTCAAGTTCTTGGCCTTGGAAATGGGGAATCTCTTTATCCAATCTTCCATGACATTTTAATTTTCTTATGTGGGTACATTTTCAATGTAAGACTTTTCAATCTTGGTTTTTTCTTATGACAACTTCAGGATCCTGTAGACCAGGATATTTTACTTCTCTTTTGTGTGTACATAGAACAAACCTACCCTAGCCTTATCTGAGGGGGTAGAGTGGGACCTTACAGTGAGAATCGAACCCAATGAGATCCTAGTAATGGAGCACCTTACCACTTGGGCTACCCTCTGTTCTCGTTCATTAGGATTTCTTTCACCTTGGATGCATCATGAGATTGTGATCATTCATGATATAATTGGATAGTTGTTCACTTGTTCTCTCCAACTTCCCCTACCAAGATTGCAGCCGCAGTTAAAACGTGTATGATTGTTCAAAATTACATCTTCAAGTGCCATAAAGTAGGAGATTAAACGCATTATCGTTATAAGCTGTGGACTTGAATTCATTTTCTTTTCCTTGAGTGCAAATTCTAGAGGAAGTGCAAAAAGTTCAGTTGAATGGTCATGGGAAGACGTATGGATAAGACAGCAAGATGTTCTTTCTTGTCTGATCATACTTTTCTCTCTCGTAGGATTTGCCTGGGTTCCACAAAGGAAACATCAGTCCATGTTTTCGCTTTAGTGCTGCTGAGTTATTAGCTTCATGCTGTCTTTCTCTAACATTAAATCTTCCTTAAATTCATACCTTCATTCTTCTGAAACAACGCGTCATTTATGTTGCCTTTCTTCTCATCTCGTCAACTTTTTTGCAGGGTGAACATAATTGCATTGTGACTATCTGAGGTTTATCAACACTATGTCTCCTACCCTTGTCTTTGCATTCATAACCGGCATTGCCTCTGTCACTCTAGCTGTTCTAAACCTTTTAACAGGTGTCCTTTTGAAGACATGCTTGATATTTGGCTTCTCTTACTTATAATTTTGTCCTTGCATGTTGTACATCTCACTGAAGTTTAAAAAAACCTAGGGTGCTTAAGCCATAAGCACATGATTATAATAAATTAATAACCATGACAACTGCTAACTTGTAGTTTAATCTAAAGATGTAAGTAAAAAGAACAAGGGTGTGATTCATTTCCCATCCAATATACCACAACACTTTCTTTTCAAATTGGAAGGGGGATTTTGAACTGTCTTAGCTAACTTTATTTTTGTTGTAGTTGATTTTTTTTTATTTTATACTTTTGGTAAAACATTTGACTTTTCGGATTCCTCTAGTTGTAGAAATGAAGAAAGTACAATAAAATATGGACACCAAAAATTTATCCTTTTGCTTATATTTGTCTTTATTGGAATAAAAATGTAAAGAGAAATGGATGAAGATTGCGTACTAACAATGCTGGAGTAGAGTTTTAGTCAGTCAAGAAATGGTTACAACAGAGCTTTCATCCCCAACTTTTACAACAAGATTGAATGAATAATAACACAACAGAAATGAACAGACATACCCAGCTCAAACGGATTTTTCCTCCAAAACTACCACTTGCCTACCCGACTGAGCTGGCCTACCGAACTAACTGAATTGTAGCTCGGAAAGAATCCCAACTACCTCTTGCCTTCATGCCTGAGCTACCACATGGTCTTCCCTCAATTCAGTTGTAGAGTGTGTAGCCAGCTGCATATCATTCCCTTTCCCTTGATTGAAGCATTGACCACAATGCAAGAAACCTGGAAATTTAGACTGAAGATGACAATAAAACTCCCAAGTAGCGTCTTCTGGAAACGAAGTCCATTGAACCAAAAGCTGATTGGCTGGTTTACCCCTATGCTTGACCAAACATCTGTCCAACACCACCATAGGCCTAGGTTCCAAAAACCCTGCATCATTAACTGGAGGCAAGTCTGAACGAGCCACAACATGCTGGCCCAATTTCCGTTTGAGATGTCAAACATGGAAAACTAGGTGTATTTTGGAAGTAGGTGGCATAGCTTCCACTTTTGATGAGCCTGGGATGTAAAGGATAGGAGGAGGGGGTTGGCCATACACAGCTTGGTAGGGGGTCAGTTGAGTGGAGGAGTGGTAAGTAGTGTTAAACCACAAGTCAGCCAAGGATAACCATTGTACCCAAGCCTTGGGCCAGTCCCCATTAGTGCAGCACAAATGTACTTCCAAAAATACATTAACCGCGTCTGTTTGCCCATCAGTTTTAGGATAGTAAGCTCTGATCAAATTAAGAGTAGTCCCCTGCAAAGTAAACAACTTTTGCCAAAATGCAGTTGTAAAAGCCGCATCCCTGTCTGACAAAATTGTGGCAGGCTTACCATGATGTTTTAGGACATAATCCATGAATACTTTGGCTACATATGCAGCTGTATAAGGGTGAGACAAAGGCATAAATTGTACATATTTAGAAAGCATGTCCACTACCACGATATACAGAAGAGCCAAGAGATCGTTCTTGGGGAAGGGCAATAAAAAGGAGGTATTCAAGTTTGTAGCTGAGAGTGATGTTTGTCAATGAAACAAGACTGAGACTGTGGTCATCCAGGCTTTTGCAACCCCTACCAATTGCAGACAGATTTTGGACTGACATTTCTATGGATTCTATTGGACTGCCTTTCTCCCAGGGAAAGTCAGTAATCTGTGCCTCCTACTAGACTGCCATGCATCTCCTGCATAACCATGGTCTTAATACGGTCCTCAGAACCAACAACCAACCTGCCATGACAAGTGAGAATGCCGTGCTGCCAAAAACCAACCTGCCATGACAAGTGAGAATGCCATGCTGCCAAGAGTAGCCCTCATGAGAAGTTAAGAACTGGAATCATCTACCATATCTTGGATAACAGTTTACATATTGGGATCAGTTGCCCAAGAATGTTGAAGGGCTTTCAACCAATCAGTTTGGACCACTGTCAAAGCTGAGATACTGGTAGGAGAATCCACCTCCTGCCTTGATAGAGCATCTGCTGCTTTGTTATCATGACCATTCTTGTAAATGATTTCATAATCAAACCCCAACAGCTTAGTAAGCCATTTCTGCTGCATTAGAGTGGGAATTTTTTTGCATCCGAAGGTTACTTCAGGCTAAGGTGATCAGGCTTGATAACAAAATGCCTTCCCAAAAGGTAATGGCCCCACTTATGCGCTGCATAAACCACAGCCAATAAGTCCTCCTCATTTGTGGACAAACCAAGATGTTTAGGCAGTGTTCTAAAAGAAGGTCTCGAAGGCCGAGTACTTGCTGCCTAGGCGCTAGAAGGCCCCTCTCCGACTAGCCCGACTAACCCCGACTAATTGGCCGACTAGGCGCCGAGTACTCGGTCCTGGAAGGTAGAAGGTGCCCCGCCGCCCTGGGAGCGCCTAGTGAGTTTTAGAACCTTGTGTTTAGGAGCCAAGGCCTTTCTGATAAAAGCAATTAGGTGGCCCTCTTAAGTCAGAACTGCCCCTATTCCAACTCCTGAACCATCACACTCCACCTCAAAATCCTTAGTGTAATTAGGATTTAGGAAGAGCTAGAACTGGGTTGTGGTCATGACTATCTTTAGTGTTGAAAAGCCTTCTCAGCAATATCAGACCAAACAAATGCATGCTTCTTAAGCAGATCAGTCAAGGGTTCACAAATCTTACCATATCCTTGAATAAACCTCCTGTAATGCCCTGTAAGGCCCAAGAAATCCCTCAAAGACTTGACAGTGGTTGGGCTGGACCATTTCCTCATACTGTCCAGCTTCACTGGATCTGCTGAAACTCCCATGTCGGAAATAATGTGGCCAAGATACTCCAAACTCCTCTGACCAAAAGAAATCATAATGGCCCTCATGTGTACGAATAGCTATCTTCCCAATGTCAATAGGGTAAACCCTTATCTGATGTTACCCAACCCTTAAATCCAGTTGAGAAAAAGCCTTTGCTCAATGCAATTCATCAAGTAGCTCATCTATGATAGTGTTTGTCTTTGATAGTTAATTTGTCAATTCTCCATTGTTCACACACTCTCATGTACTATCCTTCATTTTCACCAATAAAACTGTAGAGGAAAATGTGCTAACAGTGGGCCTTATTATCCGAGTCTGCAGCATCCTTAACCAACTTCTCAATCTCATATTTTTTTTAATGTAATGATATCTATAAGGTTTGACATGCACAGGTTCACTACCAATAAGGGAATGACTTTTCCTTTTTATCCAATTTGCAGCATTAAGTGATAAAGGTGACAAGAGGAAGAATGATTCTAGTTCAACAACACCACGGGGTAATGCTTTTTTTGTGTGTGTGTCTGTAGTTTCTGCATTTACTTCAAAGTAATTAAGCTTTTCTGACATGAGTGCACTATATCTTAGCTTCAGTCTTCCATGTTACAAATGATCACCGGCTAATAAAAAATCACAAAAATGAAACTGGATTCATTTTTGGTCCTAGATTCCAAACAATTAATTGAAATCATGGAGTGTCAGCTATAATCTTATATTCATAGACCGACGATACCTGAAGGCTTTATTTTTAACGTGCATATTGTGGATTTCTCGTACACGCCCACATTATGGCTTGACTCTAGGTATAATGGGCTGCACTATCTAATCCCTTCTTTCCATGAAGTTCTCTTTGAGCTTTTGCATTATAGTTTCAGAGACCCCACAGCTTCTCTCTTACTGCTTCCCTTTTTTCCTCGTTCTACTTTTGATCCTTTGTGTCTGATGAGTCGGCCACTCTCTGGTAAATCTACATTCACTCTATTGAATTATTGATACTTTGTACATTTAGAACTCAACAAGTGTATGGTACCTACCTCCAATAGTTTGACGGATCAAAGAACGTACATCTATTGCATGATGAGAAAGCAGGTGAGTGATGATTAGGCCATGCTTTGTTTTGTTTGGTTATTTTCTCTGGTGGGTGCGGGTTTTTTTGTTGTCTTAGTAGCAGTTCCGGCCAAGGGTGAGAATTCAGATATGAATTAAGTCAAGACAGCATATTCTTATTTGATCCTAGAGGATACTTATCTATGATGTTATTCATACGATGATATATTATCTACTCCAGTAGTAGTGTGTAGACACCCAAATTTGGTTTTGCAAATACTTTAATGTTGTTGACACCCTCTTGGGCAACACCCAATGATGACGAATGATCTCGTAAGCTGTGGTTTAAGATTGTGAACCTTATAAACTAATTGAACCTTTGAACCTTAACCCGTACTCACACCCAATCAAAACCTTAACCTTCAACACTTGTCCAAGTTCAGCATCAACGCTCAGCCGCCGTACATATCTGGCAACCGGCAAATCGATCAACAGCCGGGCAAATCAAACCTCTCCGTGAGATGGATTGCCCAGTGGGCACAAGTCATAAACCGGCCGGCATATCGATGAGTCGGGAATTCTGGAACATTCCGCAAGAGTTTTGATCGGACATTGAGTCTCCGATCCGGTCACCCCAGCTTGGTGTACATGCCCAAGATTCTGTGAGATGACGATTAGGAGTAATTATCTTCGATTTATCTCGGATTTAATTAATTCACGTCAATTATTTCTTAAGCCTTATAAATACACCCCTTTGCAAACCGATTAGATACACAATCTTCAACCTCCGAAGCAATTACACCCACACACATACTCCCTACAATCCCATCTATAAAACCTCTCTAACCCCACAATCCGAAACCACGCCAACACAAAGCTTCGAGATCCAAGCCTTGATTATCTAATCAAGCTGCTGAGGGTTCAAGATGGGATGCCAATCAAGTCTCTGGGCTAATCAATTTCAGTTGCCCTTCCCGTTTTTATATAGCATCAGGTTTTTACGGTTTCTGGTGTAAGAAGGAAAGCTGGCTGGCACAAGCCTGTGACGCCCGGAATATAGAACCCCGTTTGATCAGTCGGCCGGCTTATTGATTGCCAAGCCGGCAGATCGATATGCACGGGGGACAGTCGCTGTATTTTCTGTATTTTATTTAATTGTTTAGCATGCTCCCACATCCCTAATAATGGCTAATTAACAAGTTATTTGCGAATCAAACTAAATAATAGAAAAGCCCCATGTCAAGTAAAAGTAGAGGCTAATTTTGTGGTTGGGCGAAGAGGGGTGCCTAACACCTTCCCTTCTTCGTAACCTGGCTCCGAATCCAAACATAATCTCTGTCCGGTTTCATGGTTCCTAAAACCAATTGGCGACTCTAAACAAGCTAAGTACCGCGCAATGGGTACAATTGATATACACAACATGCACAACAGATGCGAGAGCAAACGCCAATCGATATCCCAATACGCCAGCCAATTGTAACATGCCTATAGAGCTGGCCCACATGCGAAGATGCGGGCGCGGGGGTTTCTCGTGGTGGTTACATAGTGTTACTTGTTTTATTATGATTTATCCAATACTATATAATATCGGTAGGTTATCTTATCTTCATTTGAAGTTATCATTTGGAAGAGACTATTGCCAGGACTCTTCACCTATTGTTTTAGAGAGTTTAATTTTTTTTTTTTTTTATCATGATCAAAGAAAGTAACATTTCATCGACAATAATAAAACAGTACCAGAGAAAGAAAAACCAAAGAAGTTGGTACGAAACCAACTAAGACAAAACAACAAACAACAAAATCTTCAAATGCCAAAACACCTAAAACCCATAGCACTCCCCCATGTTCATCCCAAGAGCTGTTTCCAGCGGGCCCTATCCCACTACAATCATTCCCAATATTGTAATTAATGCAACACCCATCCCAAAGAGTTGTGATATGGAATTGCTTTCTCTTTAGTAGTGGAGTGGATGCCTTTAAAACCCCTAGTTACAGATTTCTAGGGTGCCTTAGTTGCAGATTATCTATGTTTATTGTTGTATTGTTCTTTCTTTATCTTCTGTCCTGCATCAAATTAGCTTCATGTGGTTGTTGGTTTTCAGAAAGGCTATGTATCCAGAAATGTCCAAGAACCTACTCTGAAAGTGAGGTGTATGGTGCATATTCAAAGTTGGTGTGATGTAGGTCACACCCACAATTCACGTACTCCATACATCTCATTTTTGGGTGGGGAAAGGGGGGTATGTAGTATTGTTGGCTGACCTTTGGTAGAGTTACAGGCTTATAACTGCTCTTCTTTAAAGACCTTTTTTTCTTTATCTTTATCTTTCTTATGTATGTGTCCACTGTCCTCCTATGTATTTCAACAAGAAAATATATACCTCCCTTACTTTGGTTTCCAAAAAGATGGCTATATTTATGAGTGTATGATTCAATGTATTTATACCAGATATTCGTAAATACTTCAAAATGGTAGTGATAACTCTGTTTTTCTTATTATTTAGTCAAAACAAAGAGTACGGAGGATTGTGCCAGAACAGCTGAACTTGGAAGCATTATTTATGGCGATTCCTTTAGCCTTAATCTGTAGTTAATCTTAATCATTTCTTCTTCTTTTTTGTTTTTTTGGCGGTTTTGGCCACATCTGTAGTTGGACCAGAAGTAAACGGGCAAGAAATTGTCGGGGACATGCTAGACGACATGGCAGAGGTGTTGCTGGCAACAAGTTGAAGGTTTGGGTTTTACTGTGTCCGTTCAAGTCAGGTGCTTCGTTTGACCTCATGTCGCTTATTTTTGGTTGTGTTTTGTTCTCTTTTGATGTCGTGGTTTGGTGTCTTACCAATTTTATTTGGAAAGTGGCGAGTTCATAATTGGTTAGGTAGTTTGTGTCAACATTGTTTTTTTTTGTTTTTGATAACCGGATGTCCGGGCCAGCTTGCCCGCACCTCGACTAATTCCGGGCATAAACCCCTAGTGGCTCTAAGAGTTTGCTGGAACTAAGAAAATATGTGTCAACATTGTTGGGATCCACTAGTACTTAATTGACAATCATGTTTTTCTCTATTCTCTTTATTAGCTTGTTAATCATACGCAAAATAATCAATATGAGGAAGTAAACCAAAAGATGGTGAACTTGGGGTTTCCTGCATTTATATCATTGTATGCAAGTAATGGGCTCAATTTTTTCCTTCTTGTACTTCTATGTTGGGATACAAATCAGATTGTGACCCTTAATATTATTGCTGTCATGCTTTGAATCTTGTGATACAGTTTTGCACTTTTTTGTTATGTTAATCAAGTGTGCCAAGTGTACTTTAGGTGCACCAGAAATTCTGAGACTACCGAACAGAACTGAAGTAACAAGTATGTTGCTACATACCAATTAGTATGTTTCATTTCAGTTTCTGTTTTTCTGACAATGTGGTCCTGATTTGTTTAACGGTATGCCCTTAAGACAAGATTCTTCTCTCACTGTTTCTGATGCCTATCACGTATTATACCATGATCTCTTACTCAAAATAGTAGCAATACTGCATTTCATGTACCTCGCGAAATTCTTCTCTCACCGTTTCTGATGCCTATACCATGATCTCTTACTCATAGTAGCGATACGTTGAGATTGGTCTCCCAAGATTAGTCAAGGTGCACGAAAGCTAGCCCGGATACCGGGTTATAAAAAAATATTTCATGTGCCTCGTGAACCAAAAATACTGTATGGTGTTCTCTCTGATTGCACGAGTAAAAAATCTAGCATTCACGACTCATGTAAAATGCAAGGAGTGGAAAATGAAGAGGGGAACGGATTTAAAGAGGAGAGTAGACGGCGCGTCTCTACATTGCAAAATAATGCCACAAAATAAAGAGCGATGGTATTCATATATATGTCCCCCACGAAGTACAATAAACTAAATAGGATCAGTCGTTAAGAAAATAAATGGAGAATGTAACATTAGCTTCTTGTCAAGGATGTGCCTAAGCATAAGCATGGAAACGCCTCTCGAAATATCCTAATCTAATACTCCATCTGTCCCAAATTGTTGTTCCTAGTTACTGTTTGGGACCTCTCAAAAAATTATTCATATCGTCTGATTTATAATGATTTAGATATCCAATATGAATCTTGTTTGATAGATCTCAATTAATTTTATTAAACACATTTCAAAATCATAGAAAACATTATAGATTGTAAAATATGAATAATTGTTTGAGTGGTTCACAAAGTGAAATAGGAGCAATAATTAGGGACGGAGAAAGTATTCGTGAGCAATGATTGAGAAAATAAATGAAGAGTGTTATGTTATCTTCTTAATTTACCAAAAAGAGCAGACGATGCATCTCTCCAGGGCGAAGTGACGCCATTGATCAGAGCCCATTCCGATGCCATTGGCTTAAGGATATTTTAGTTTTGTTTTTATTCAATTATTTTTTGTGTTTGTTAGTTTTGCATCAAACTATTGGTGATTATAGATTCGTCTCGGCGAGAGGAATCGGAATTGGGTAAAATTATGACTTTAACCCAAATATTTTGGGAAATGCTATCTTTTCATAATTTAACCCAAATATTTTGGGAGTGTTCTACAAGGAAATTGCCAGTGGACTTGTGATTCAAGTACCTGCTTAACTCCTTTGCTGCTAGCTTTAATCTGAGAGAAACAAGAATATGATCATGAACTAGCAAGTTTCCTACCAAGGAAATTTCATGATACTAAAACCGACATATATGGAACTCGGTTGCACAACTAAACTAATGTAGTGCTGACCCTAAGATTCTCGGGCTTAAGACGAACTTGTAAAATTGGACCCTATGGCTTCTTTTAAAAATAAAAACATAAGAAATCCAAAACATGTAGGCGCCATCCGTCTAAGTGTTACCAAACTTTTTGATCAGTTGTCATAAGTGTAACCCAACTAAACCCACAATTGACAAGTTCGGACCACAAACACCTTATTAACACTTCTTAACTTCCGGGAAAAGGCCCCCAAAAGGGCCAAAACACTTGTTATGTAGACAGCTGAATAAGATCTATTTTGGCCATGTTTAGACAAGCTTCTTCGGTTATGCAGCTCCTTGGCCAAGTTCAGCAGCTTAGCTTCTCTTTTTCTTTTTCTTCACCTCGTCATTTTGAGAGTTCTTCAGCTGCACAACAAAAATACAAGTGAAAATGTCATTTGTTTGAACGAGAACTTTGGGAGAGACTTCAGTAAACCACTGATTAGCACGAAATACAGTTGCAAGACCCTCGTAATGGTAGCAGCACTTCAGTAGTTTCAAATAAAGAGAAATTTTGCAGGTAAGCAGAACTCACCATGATAATAAGTAGCCGAACCAAAACAGCGACAAAATCGGTGAAAAGGCTCAGTGCATGCTTTACGTAGTCCAGATCCCCAAGGTGAGCCTTCTCAACTATATCCTGGGTGTCGAATACAATGTAGCCCACAAACACCAGGAGCCCAAAATACAACTGCAAAAAGAGTCAACAAGCAAGCAGGAATAAAATGTCAGAACCCCATCAATCGATTTTCTCTAACTAAGAAAACAAAGTCGGTCTAGAAGACAACAGAGTGACAACTAGACGTACGTCAAACTTGAAGAGGGCAGCAGAACCCCCAAAGACAGATGATGCAAACTGCAACCAAAAAAGTAGGGTGATCGAAGACGAAAGAAGGCCTCCAAGGTAAAGGTACTCTGCACGCCTCGCCAACAATGCTGCCACGGAGAAACAACCGAAAGCCACAGCACATCCCACAAAAGCACTGAACAGAATGCTACAAGGTGGTAGAAGACTTGCGTCAATAGGATTATTCAGATATGATACAATTGAGGACCACACATAACAACTTGTCTCAAATCAAAGTAACGGGCATACAAAGATTGCAAATGCACCAACTTTACTTTGAATAACTGAGAACAATAGAGTGGGTTCCCGTTTGCTAAAAGCAAAACTTTTAGCACCCCCAGCTCCCATTTTTTTTAGCAACTTAGCTTTTAGTACTTGTATGAAAAATTGGCTATTAGCAAATTAGCTTTCAGTAACTTTTATAGGAAGTAAATTGAATTTTTTAACAACTTTAATTTCAGCTAATGGGAAATAAATTGGTTTTTAGCAACTTAGCTTTTAGCACTTTTATGAAAAATTGGCTTTTAGAAATTGGTGCTAAAAATGGGAAACTCGGCACCATGGGAAACTCGGCTATGTTGCTACACTAACAAATGAAAATCCTAATCCCTTCTCATAAGGTCACAAAGCAAGCAAGCAAGAGGTTAAACCCAACATCAAACGACAGCACTAAAAGGTTAAGAATGATTCCACACGCTGTTTATGTAAAATACTCAATGTTGTTAAGACATCACCAGACTAAAACCAAAATTGAGATTTGGGTGAACACCAATCTCAAAACCCAAGAATGATTCAGTGCTCCCCCACGGCTACGAAGGCAAAAAGTTACTCGAATTAACTAATGGGCTACAATGAACACTCACCTTGGATCAATATGAAGAGCCAAATCAATCAAGGGACCAATTGTAGCCCCATGAAAAAGAGCAGCCGCCATCAAGAGAGAGACCCTCTTTTGCTGCTTACCAAGAAACAACAGTAAAGCAACATCAATTGAACAAAAAATGCATCCAAAAGGATAAAGGATATCAAAAACTTGAAAACAGAAAAAAGAAAAAAGCACAACGATGACTACCTCATGGTGCGGAGTGGACGAGAGTAGCCAAATCATACTTCCAATACAACCTAGGGTCGTAAGGAGCCCTCCAATATTCCAGAGGATATGAAGGTAAGCTCCAACAGCCGAAGCAATTAGAGAACAACATAGTAAGAGATAAACCTGCAAACCAACAACATACTTGAGCAAATACTCACGAAAAATGATACTATACTGAAGAAGGAAGGATATTATCATTGATTTTACTCATCCATGAATCAGAGCTTAAAGCTCTATAAACAAAATGATGAACTCCTCTCTCAACACACGGTGAAAGTCACCTCTCAATTCTCTCTATCACACTCATTAGAAACTATAAGATTATATGACAAAGCTACCCCAAAGAATCATAATCATAATTAGAAGAAACAGCCTTGAATAGAAATTAAATTAGCTGATAGGTCTACGATTTGCGAAAGTCCTGCCTAAAAGATTATCAACACATATTTTCAATCTATGCATTCAGTTATCAATATATGTTCATGTATTACATTTTCATACAATCTTCGCATCCCTATACAGTTTAAAAGGAAAAATAGTAGTACAAAAACAAGCGAAAAATATCATGATATTCCCTCAAAACTCTTCTTCTTGGACGAGTGCGTATTGGATTGTTTAAAACCATGTCGTGCGAGTAAACTTAAATAAGTTTAAAGTTTTTGAGAAACAAAAAAACTACGATAATTCTAACAAAATTATTGAAACGTGGGCAGGGCGGTTGCCCGGCTCATCCGCCTCCCAGTCTGTCCTGGAACCCTAATTTCCATCGAAAGCATAAACACAACATCAGCATTGCCAAAATCATGAACCGAATCCCTGATTTTCCCACAATTTCGCCCGACATATGATAATCCCGTCTTCCACATGACTATGAATCAAGAAAAAACATAAAATCGGCACCTTCTTCGTATCCTCGAAAAGAAAAACAAACGGAGAGAGAGACCTGTTTGAGATGAGATTGAACGACGGGAGAGATCTGACGAAAGGTTTTCAGAGAGGCCGAGGCCGATTGAGAATTGAAGAAGGACGAGAACGCATCCATTTTTCTGTAGGAGAGAGAATCAACGATAAGTATTTTCTTATCTCTCTTTGTGGTTCGATACTGCTACGTTTATATGGGGGTGGTTTTCGTGGCTAGTTTCAGCGAAATTTACGTTGTCGTACCGACTAAGCCGTAGTATTTGTTGCAAAAACCGCGAGTTTCTTGGCCAAGAAGAAAAGAGGAATGTTACCTCGGTGTTGGTGTACGCATCTAAGCCGCTGATCTCGGTAATCAACGACTCGAATTTCATTTTAGTAATGGACAACTCAAATTTACAAAGTATTGCTAGATCACCAACACATGGTACTCCAAAACTCTTCCACTACGTATTGGTATGGACTCCATCACCGGTGTGTTGTGGAAGAAAATCCCCGAAACACCAAGAAACCTAAATAATAACTCCATATATCCATGGGGTATTTTTGTAAATCAAATGTTCGGTCTGAAAATTTCAGGACACATTGGGGAGAAATTCGACCATCTTTTATTTTCAACAGAAATGAGTAACTTAGCGATATCGACCAGCTTGAAATTTTTGCAGCAATGGTCTGCACATTATTAATGTGAAGTTAAGAAAAGAGTGTATATGGAATTTCAATTGTGTAATTTTTAGGTGTGGATATTAAGAAAGAGTGTATATGGAATTTCTCTACTTCTAAAGAAATTTCGTAGTTTGAGAAGCACAAAAATGGCAATTCATTTCTCCTTCCAGACTTTTAATGCTAAGCAATCTATCTATCTATTAATACTCCCTCCGTCCCTTTTTAAGTGTGTTACCTGAGAATTCCAACTTATTTTCTCTCATATCAACTTTTAAAACTTTTACATCTACTTTCCACTACTTACCCTTATCCATATAATAAGGATCCGGATCCTCAATGAGGATTTCTCTGTGAGGGTTTTGTTGTGGGCTTGACAACGCACAAAAAATAAGATCCAATGGCTCATAGACCCCTTCCTTGTTTTAAAATCAAAACGACGTCGTTTCATAAGGAAAAAAAACTAACGGAGACTAACGGAGTTAAAGCCCACAAACTAACGTTTTCTTCACACTCTAGGGTTTTCTTCTTCTTCTTGGTTTCACTGTAAAATGATCCAAATCTCATAACTTATAAATTATGTAAACATGACTCAAAATTTTCTGCAACATGATTGGATAAGAAACTTGACTCATCCCAAATCTCATACCACAAATCTCTAGGAAAATTACATGTATTTCTTCGGTATACTGGATGACATGGATATTTAATGCCTGCATTATTTATTCCTATGAGGAACAGGGTTAGATAATTATGAAGCTTGTAATTTCGACCATATAGAATATTTTAAGACCTAGTATAAACTCCAAGGAAAACCAAGTAGCCACCTCTGCAATTTAAGAAATTGTAAAATCAAGAAAGTACTGGTAAACTCTTAATCACCAATATGATAAACACCGTTAATTAGGTTTGGCATCATTTTAACTTAATTACTCCTATAAATTATGTAAACACGACTCAAAAATTCCGGCAAACAGATCGATTGTCTTACAGTGAAACGAAGAAGAAAACGTGAGAGTGTAAAGAAAACGTCAGTTTGTGGGCTTTAACTCCGTTAGTCTCTGTTAGTTTTTTTTCCTTATGAAACGACGTCGTTTTGATTTTGAAACAAAGAAGGGGACTGTGAGCCATTGGATCTTATTTTTTGTGTGTTGTCAAACCCATAACAGAACCCTCACAAAATCATCACAGAGAAATCCTCATAGAGGATCCGGATCCATATAATAATACTCATTAACTTTTCAAAAAGGAATCTATTTTTAAGGGAAAAATAGGAAATGTATCTACTAACTTTTCAAAACACACAGTTATTAAGGGTCAACCCAAAATGGAAAGTTAAACACTATAAAATGGACGGAGGGAGTGCCATATAACAATGTATTTTTCTTATAAAACTCTCCGAACCCTAAATCCTAATTTTCTAGCTTTTTCACTTTCTTTTAATTTTTTAAAATTGGGAGAGAGAGTGGGGGGAGAAAGTGGGGGAGGGGTGAGAGAATGCTGCTTGAACATTGTAAGACATGGAACCGTCTCGCTCTTATGAACACTGATCATAAGTGGCAAAAACTGCCGGAATGCTCATTTTTTGTCCATAAGCTCTCCTCGCCGTAATTCTCTATGGAGTCGTGCCGGGTTTAGAGTGGAGATAACAAAAAAAGGTAAAAAGAAATGAAAAAGTA
Source organism: Gaultheria prostrata (assembly GCA_036023075.1). NCBI lineage: Eukaryota > Viridiplantae > Streptophyta > Magnoliopsida > Ericales > Ericaceae > Gaultheria > Gaultheria prostrata. The sequence continues at coordinate 11,935 of JAXBDA010003785.1, read as the reverse complement.
ACTTTCCACTAGCAAATAATTACTCTCATGATCCTATGGGTTGATAGTTGATACTTAGTTTGGCCTCGTTTGTCACAAGAATTTGTACGCGGAGCACGTACCAATTGCAAATTGAGAAATGGTATACGCAAGGAAATTTACGCCGAACTATACACAGAATGTGAGTAATGTGAGAACATGAAGTCATGTTTTGCAAACATATTTTAAAAAAAGCACTCACATTCTGTGTATGGTTCAGTGTAAACTACCTTACGCATCGCATTTTTATTGCAAATTCAAAGTTTAGTTTCCATCTCTAAATTGTCTATACATTTTACCTTTTCCTCTTTTTAGCATTGTGCCCATACGATGCATGGGCCAACAAGGGAAAATGTTAGTTTCCATCTCTAAATTGTCTATAGATTTTACCTTTTTCTCTTTTAGCATTACAATTCCCTCGCAAATAATATCTCTCCCTTCACTGATTTATATTCTGAAAATTCAACCGTTCACCAACCTTAAATCTTCTTACGTTCATAGCGCGCTAATAACTTCGGACGAACGATAGGGCATTCAAAACTTACTTTTTACTTAAGATATATTGCTTTTTTGTTTTTGTATATTCATGTATACCTAAATATTGTGGCGACTTGCATGTGATGAGAAATCGGTAGTCGTGGTTGTGTTTCCAACCGATAAGGTTTTGTAAGCCTAAAACGGAATTGAAGAGACGAAAACTGTTTTGTTGCGCGCAAATTCCATTCTGCTATTTTTCGAGTACTTACGTGCGGATTCAGTGAAAACTTAAATTAGTAGAGATGTAGATCTCAAAAAATTAAGTGGAGTCCATATATAACTTGTCTCGATCCGAATTACGTAGAATTTACTATGATTTTTCGAAGTTATCTGTTCAGTGCAGTTTCGGGACAGATTCACTGCCCAGCCTTAAAATCCATTTCTACCTCATTTAAGGTTAAAAATCAACTTCGGGTAAAGTAGAAAGATCGTTCCAAATTTGATTTTCTACACCCCTGTCAAATTTTGCAATTTATGGAGTTAATTTACTATTTATAATAAACTGAAATTACTAGGGTGAATTATGTGAGAAATATTGACACTTTGTATTGTTCTTTTCATTTGTTTAAAGTATTGGGCTTCCGTTATTGTTGGGCCAGGTGATGCATAAACCTTCAATTTTAGTGTCTTGATTATTATGTTTGAATCGTGCGATTAAGTGATAAAGAATGTAGCTATTAATGGAATCGTGGGTTGGGACATTTCTAATCAACATAGGTCTTGAGCCAAGTACAATATATTTTCAGAGGTTTTGAGCCATGAGTGGGCACGTACTGGGATATATTGTGGATGGGAATCGATGTCTATTATCGGGGTGTTTGGTTGGAAATTGAAACTGTGGAGTATATTCAAGGGTTGTGGCACTACCTTATACATGGGCTGAATAATAGTGATGAAACCCAATGGAAACTTTGAAAAGATGTTGTCAAAAGATAATACAGTGAATAGTGACCGAGAGGGTCTTTGTTTTGAGATTTATTGCTTTAATTCTATTATTTACTGCTCATTGATATTATTGTACTATTAATGTTGCATGAGTGTGCTTTTATAAAGAGATAGTTTTGGGTGCCCTATTGAGTGTAATTTTATCACTCACGGTACTACTTGTGTGGCCCTGGCATCCCCAACGCCAGGTACAGAAGGAGATGAAGAGCTGCATGCTGATTTCGAGGCGATGGAACAGCAAGATGGATATGGTGTGGCGGAACCGTGGCTTTATCTGTAGTTTGTTTGTTTAGATGGCTCTGTCTTTTGTTTAAATTAAACATTTAGTATTGTTCAAAAGTTTTAGACAATTGTTTTTATTTCAGTTGTAATAAGTTAGCTAACTTTTAGCTTTCCGTTAAAAAATTTGTTTATTAAGTTTTCTTTTGAATTTTAATGAAGTTCGCCTTTCTACTTAAATAAACTATAAAATTTATTTATTAATGTACCCACTTTTCGGGGTATTACACTATTGTTCATCATCCTCATTCGTCACCTCTCCAGCACAATATTCTCTTGAATATTCGGACTCAGATTCTAATCTCACTTACATTAGCGACTCTGCTAGGGAGGTAGTTTGGTTAATAGTGTGTTTAATGAGTGGGTCTACAACCTCTTGTCAATATCATGGAAGTTGAAAACCAGACCCAAGAGCAAGATGATTCTTCTAGCCATGCATGGAGGTGGAAACACATCTTCCACAAACCGAACGTTAATGGCGACTATGGATGCTTACAATCAATTCTTGCTACTTAGAAGTAGATGGTCAAACTTAACTCGAACCGACTCATGCACATGGATAAACAATGCTACCAAGAATTACCTTATCTTAGAGAGAGCCAATTTTCAACTGATTCAACCCATTTTTGCTCTTTGTTTGCTTTCGAAATTATGTTGCTCTTTAGTATTAAAAAACAGCTTTTGAGTATATTAATTTAAAAAAAAAAAATCTATTATTCTTCCTCTTTTTTTTTTGGATTTGCAAAATAAATTTTATTGATCTTTGAAATGTATTACAAAGATAAAAAAAAAAGCAGCGAAAAAAAGGCATTGATCACAACAAGAAGCAAGTATCACAAATATGTTAGCACCCGACAATCATATATCCCCAAGGACAGAAAAAAATACAAGGAAACAAACATGGTTAGCAAGGAACCAACCGAATGAACAAAAACAGGAAGCACTGCATCAGCAATACAAGCCATCAACTCTTCATTAATTCTTTGATATATTGACATCCCCAAACATTATTCTTCCAATTACTGAACATTGGACTTATCTGCACTTGGTTTTTCCAAATGCACAGTGCAGATCCCGTACCACTTCGATCATCTAGATCCATTAACTTTGTAGAATTGATCTTTGAGTAGATTAATTGCACAGTAATCAGTTTTTTTTTTAGAATAGAGAGAAAATTTTATTAAACACTACGCAATGCAGGTGCAAGTAGATCTAAATGATGCAACTGATCAGAGCGCAGAGAGACCTGCAACGCCACAACATCTATTCTATACAAACAAAACCACAGCGAAACAAAAATAAAAAACGACAACAGCTGCAGCCAAGCACTACCAACGAAGCACCACCGCGACAACCGATGACAATCACCTGCAAAGAAAACAACCTGAACAAAACAAAATCCTAAAACGGGCTCAGACAAGCGAAATCAGGGACTGGTTCGGACAAGCTTCAGGCGCAGCTCTATGGATTGGTCAGACTCACCTTACGGATTTATGGACCGGCGCGGAGATTGGGGATCACATGAGGGCTGTCCGTGTCTGACTGACGATAGAAATGGGCAGAATGAAACCCCAGATGCACCAATCAGACAAAACAGCACAACAAATGGACAGATCAGGCCATGCATGGCTGATTGGCGATAGAGACGGGCAGGAAGGAGGCCCAGATGCACCAATCAGAAACTGAACGGCCTAAGCAAAAACCAAACGGCACAGCGGATGGCAATCAGCGGGCGGAGAGGAAGGGGGAGCAGCTTATTTAACAACACAAACGAGAGAGGGCGGCGGGAGGAGGCGAAAGCCCGCCCCCTCCCCCAACCCGAACAACACAATGGTTGTTGGCTTCTCTTTTACGCAGAGATGATTTTCTCTCTCTAGGTGGTTGTAATCAGATTAGTTAAGCTTCAACATCTCCACACGCAATTGAAACACATTAGAACTCGAGAAACGTAAAAAAGTGGAGAGGCTATAGGGATTATTCCGAGATTCGAGCAAGCCCGGGTATGCATTACACAAAAAAAAATATTAAAACTTGGGAAACCAGGGGAAACGAGTCAGTGAAATTATGTAATAGCACTACAAGTCCTAGAGGGAGGGTGAATATGACTATCAATTAAAAATTTAACTACAACTAGTAGAATACAATCACCCAAACTCCATGGCAAATCAACAAATCACAAGTTCAATATGGATAAATTAAATTAAGGAGACAAGACACGCAATATACGTGGAAACTACTTAGGGTCTAACACCCTAAGCATAAAACCACGGCATTACTCTACTTATATTTCATAATTCAAAAGGTACAAGAAGTTCAAAGACAAGAAATTTACCTATAAGCCACTTGTTATTCCTAAATCCAACTCTTGAACTAGCATCCTGTGCTCCTTCTTGAATTCATGAACCCACGAGATTCACTATCTCGATCTCCGCATCACAACAACTCCGGATCATTTGGCCAAAGTAGTCTTGAAGGCACTTAAATATGATGAATGAAAAAGATTTGACTTTTATGAAAGTTTTTGCAAACTAAAATCAATCTATGGAGCGGAAAGCTCTAGATTGAGTAAAGATGAAAGGGGCAAGCTCAAATCACCAAGAACATCAAGTTCACAAAAGAGAGAAGGAAGGAGACTCTCTCTCCCTAAAAAGGGGGGCAGATTTTTTTATGAAGTGGTTAAATGAGAGAAAAAGAAGTTTATATAGTGCAATAATTCGGACCCCCTATGCTAACCCCTTAAAACATGACACATGTCACTTAAAAAGAGCTTTCGGGTACGCGTGTAAACGCTTGTGAACACAGCAGTCACAACAAAGAGCTAGCAGACGCGTGTAAACGCTTTTGAACGCACCGGTCAAAACAAAGGGCTAACAGACGCTTACAACCACAAGGAGAGACTCAAGAGACTAGAAAACAAATGCCTTAGTTAATATCATGATTTATAAAATGAATCAATGCACTTGACTAAGTAAAACTCATGAGACCTAAACCAAGATGATCCACCCTAAATGCAAAAATGATATGCATGAATATACCTTTCCGGATTGAGCTTCGAAACACTTGGCACGGTATTGACCTAATCATGAAGCTTGAAATCTTTTGAGTGGAGCATCTAGACTCAAATCCTAAGTACTCTACCTCCCAAACCCCAATTGCAAATTACGTACTCCGAAAGACTTGACATAACCCGCAAAACGTCAACAAAACTAACAGTCAGATCAACATGTGATGATCTAGGGATGAAGAATTAATCCGCTTGGATTTGAATACACGGTGGGGTAAAACTTATTAATCTAGAAGGAAAGGGCATTTCCGAGAAACAGATATCAACTTTTCCTCAACTGAAAACTAAATATTTAAATCACACAAAAATTGACTTCTTCAACTGAAACAGCAATACTGTAATACATAGATATACCATTCAACAATGATACATGACCATTTGACATATCAACACGGAACCGTGTCATGGAGTCTTTCCCATAGCTTATACTTTCTTTATAAATAGCATTACCTATAACTGTTTCTTCATATCATCAATCAAACCCTCAGTTCATACAACCTTCTTCATTTTTGTTTAGATCCTTAATTTGTTGAGAGTGTAGATTTTCTTGTAAGCGCGCACCACCACAATGACTGGAGGAAAACACCACCATCACCAGCAGGTTCAGCAAGACATCAAGCCAATTGACTATGCCAAAAAGGTTAAACACCACAAACATAATGAGCACATCGCCGGGCTCGGTGCCGTGGCTGCTGGCGCTTTCGCCAAGGTATGTACCTCTAATAATCTTTCGTTCAATAAGTAGTACTGCTTGCTTTTGTATATATATATATATATATATATATATATATATATATATATACTGATGTGTCGAATATATTTGAAATTTTTCTTCCGATGAAAATTTCAGCATGAGAAGCACATGATTAAGAAAGACCCAGAACATGCTCACAGGCACAAGATAGAGGCAAAAATTGCAGGTGCAGTTGCAGTTGCAGCCGGTGGGTACGCTTTGCATGAGCACCATAAGGCGAAAGAAGCGAAGAAACAGATGAAGCATCACGGCCACCACCACTTCTTTTAATTTTTTTACATAATTATGTAGCAGTGATCAGCAACTGCACTAAATAATTGAACTTCTGCCCGGGTTTTTTTTATGCTTGATTTCTAGGTCTCTCTTTGTGAATTATTCTAGTCGTAGTGTTATCTAGTAATGTCTGATTGGATGTCCCGACACATCATGCCACCACTGAAAAAATGTCACGTTACACAAAGAGTTGTTAAGTTGTCCGTAACAATAATGATACAAAGTGTTTGTTCTCTTATTACCAATCTTTTTGTGCCGCGCGTGATGTTGTGTATGTAGCATGCATTATTCTTTTTGTAAGATCATTTTGTATTTATTTTTATTAATTGTGAGGAAGTAAGTAATGGTAGGAGATGTGATTGGTGGAATAAGTTAGTATTCCTAATTTGTAGGGTGGTGGGGAGAGGTAGATCTAGTGTAGGCCCAGAAGAATCACGTGACTATATTGTAAATAAGATCCCAAAAAAGAACTCCCATATAAAAGGAACCATTATATACTTCAATCAAACTTGCGCTAGTATTCTCGTGGTAAGTCATTTGGCCTCCACTTGTGACCCAATTTTGAGTCTTGGCAACCTCATTCTCATTTTGTGTTTAAGGCCTATTTTTAGTAAGTATACTTTTTGCTTGTTTGATCAGTTTAAAAAAGATATTGGTTTTAGGCTAATAAGTAAATTTTATAGCTTTTTAGGTCAAAATAAGTCAGAAAAGTTTTATACTTTTCCCCCTAATAAGTCAAAAAGCAAAAAGCATACTTAACTTATTAGACCAAAATAAGCCTAAATGGTCAAACTCTCTCCGTGAAATTTTTAGTGTGTTTATGTAGTTTGGAATCATTGATACCATAAAGTCGTTTATAATAATGTTATTTGTTATACAAATTTATTATTAGAACTATAAATTTCATGATTAAAATTCAAAAATATTAATATTTTTGGGGAGTGATTTCCACACCCATTTTATGTCTTTTAGTGAACTTTATATGTGTAAAAATCTCTAAAAGACAAAAAAAAAAGTAATATAAATAACAATTTGGGAGTGTGGAAATCAATTACCATTTTTTTTTTTTTAAATGATGACCCCTCTGTACGAAATTCCTGAATTCCGCCACTAGTAGTCTCGTAGTGAGTTAATGGAATGTTATCCTTGCTCGTGTATATATATGACATTTGTGGATTGAAGGGCAAGTTGAATAGTATCAAAAGTCTTCAATTGTGAACAAAGGCAACCTGAGGTCTTCCCCTTCGAAATGGGACTCTATTCACTCTTCCTTCTATTTTTTTTTTTTTATTGTTACGATAAATAATCGTATCAAGTGGTATCACAGTTCCTGGCAATGGTTCACCGCAAAACGTCGTGGATTCTAATCAAATATGACTAGTTTATCGAGAAATAAATTTCAAATAAGAAGAGATTTTTTCCCGCCAAAAGAAAACTGAAGAAAACCATTAATCTTTTCAGTCTCTGTTGCTGGTCAATAGGGACTATTGATTTTACAACATTACAGAATGGGCATACACAAAAAAAAATAAAAAAAATTAAACCTCAGGAAAGCTGAAGCAGCTCATGATAAACCTTCACAAGTCTCTAAACTGTCTATTCAATATATGGCATGGCCCAAAGAACTCGTGCCTTAGCGCTTCCTCTGCACTTATCCTTGCTCTTGGGTTCACTGTCAAACACTTGTCCACAAGATCAAACAATGATCTCGGGATAAGCTTAATGCAATCTCTGCAGCTTTTTGGTGGAAAACTGGGGATCGACAACCAATTCACTGAATCCCTGGCTCTCGTGGAAAAAAATCTCAGCCTACAAAAATGAGGGGAGCTTGGGAATCCGCGATATGAAACTTTTCAATCAAGCGCTCCTTGCCAACCAATGTTGGAGACTCCTTAAAAACCCATCACTCCTCATCTCCAAAATTCTCCTACCGAAATATTGCTCCAAGGTCAACTTTCTGATGGTAAACCTTACTCAAATTCCTCTTGGGCTTGGAAAAGCATCCTTTTATGCTCGTGACCTAATTGCTGATCATATTTCCTGGAAAGTTGGAAATGGCGAATCCATTAATCTTTTCCATGACAGATGGATCCCTAATTGGGATATTCCTCTAAGTCACCTCCTCCCCTATGTTGGTCCCGATGATCTTACCTTCTCTTTTCTTCTCAGATCTTCTCCCCATGGGCTAACATGGAATGTTGATAAGATTTGTGATCTTTTACCCCACTTTCTGATCCCCAAAGTCTTGGCCATTAGCCTCCCGGCCTTTAACTGTCCTGATCAGTACATTTGGCCTTAAACCTCTTTTTTTTTTTTTGCACGGCAAAGAAATTTTATTAATCAAAGAAACAAGAGTTACAATGATTAAAAGGAACCAAGACAACGGCATCACAACGCATGAGAGCATCCCAACTAGAATGACACCCATCTAAGCGACAATCATTTGCCGCTTGGACCCAAAAGATCGATGAGGCATCAACCAAAAAACACTACAAAACATAGCAACATTATGACCACCCCTGAAACAAACGGCCCATAAACAAATGGGACATTTCCCAACAAAGCTGAAAATCTCCTTTTTTGAACAAAACTTGGCATTCTCCAAACCATAACATGGAATCCAAAGCAATCTGGAACATACCATTTGCTTCAATTCAGCCTGCTATTCAAGCCATCAACAAGATTACCAAAGTATCCCATAGCAATCTGGAACACTAGGCATTGGAGATGGCTTCAATTCAGACACCCAATTGGAAACAATTCAGACAACTTCCCAAGCAATCAACAAGAGTCCATAGGCAGAGGAAGCTCCCATCTGAAACTTATGGTACCACATCCAGAACCCCAAACTTATCCTCCCAACAAATCCGCAAAAGATATCCTCCAAATGATAAATTCCAGCAAAGCAAAACATGAGCAGCAAAAGATGAATTCCAATAGCCGAGCTACCAATGAGATTCCTAGCTTGATCATGCAGACTGAGCAGAAGGAAGTGAACCGATCAGGGGACAGCAGCAGACCAAATGGATTTGGACCAAGATGAGAAAATTATGGTCCCACCAAATTGATTTGATAAAATCCTGAGAGATTGCTCCTTGAATGGTTTCTTGAAAAAAGACCATGTCCGCTCTTTTTTGTCTAAATCTCCCCCGCTAATCTAACATACTCAGGCCTCAATATTCCAAGACGTACAGAAACTTCATTTAGAGCAAATATTGAGACCTGAGAAAGATTTGAATATAAGGGAAAAGTTAGAGTTGACAGTCAACCTTGGCTTTGTTGAGGGCTTCCATCTCAGCTATCTTACTAATAACCTCTTCCTCATCACCATTATAACAGATTCCAAAATTTCTATCCACTTCCCAAATAGCTTTTGCTTCATCTAGCAAAATTCTGTTCCTGTTTAAGATACCTCCTGAGGATAAAGAGGCAGACAGTGCAGCAGAGGCCACTGCAGATCTTAGAACCACACTCTTGTTTTTGTTCCTTCTTCCTTTGGTGTTGCTTTTCTCTACTTTCGAATATCCCAAAATTTCATCGATGGTTTTCCTCTTGCTTTTCCTTTTAATTCCCTTAATAGCAGCTTGAATAGGGAGATGATTTGCTTCAAAGTTGTCCTGATCTTCCTCATTTAGTTCATTATCATTGGATTCCAACTCATCAATGGCAATTTCAAATATTTGGTCGCCCTCAGCATTAATCACATCTTTACTTGAATTAGTCTGAAATATGCTTTCTTCAATATTCTGCCCATTACTAGAATCAGACTCTTGGACTTCCGGGTTGTTGGGGCAAGTGATAAGTGGTTAGGAATCACTTGATAAGCCTCCAAAGCTATCCAGCACCATTTCCTTTCCCATAATTGAATTTTCCACCCCCAAGGAGGAGTTTACTAATTCTAGCTGTTCAACCACCTCATTAATCAAGGGCACGCCATCTGCTTTTGAAATTTCCACTTCTTTATTAGGGATTACACCCTTATCTTTTTGCTTATCTTTTGTAAACTCCATCTCAAGATTCCCCATGACAATTTGGTCCCTGTACTTAGAATTCACATCAGTTGTTTCCTTCCTGACTAAATTTCTATCAACATCCACATCAACTGCAACCAAATTCTCCAGAGCTAATTCATCAGGGATATTAAAAAGACTATGCTTAATGAATATGAATGTATCTTCCTCCACCACTCTAATTGAAAAAATAGCCTTATCAATGACCAGATCCAAATTACCATCCAACTTGTTAATCTGATTAGTGGTTATAAGGATCCTTGCTTTGACAAACGAAGTTTCCTTAAGAGTAGATTCATCAACTTGTAAAAAATGCCCCCAATGGTTGCCAATATCTTTGAAGGTTGAATATGACCAAGCATGTAAAGGCATACCATAACATGAAAGCCACACATACCTTTCATCCTTAGCTTGATCACCATCCCACTTTTTGATTTGGCCTTAAACCTCTTCAAGTGAATACAACACAAAATCTGGTTACAAGTCTTTATATGACCATCTAAGAAGAAGCTGCTCCCCCTCAACTTCTTCCTCTTGGATTCATAAGTGCCATAATGCATGGAGCCTTGTTTGGAATTTGGACCTTCCAGAACGAATTAAGGTATTCATTTGGAAATGCCTCAAAGGTATCCTTCCTGTCCGTAGTAGACTTCATGCCCGCATGTAAAGACCCGTGTAAAAAAAATCACTTTTTGGAGAAGTTTCGTTTTGGCCGATAAAAAGTCCCGGTAATTGCTCTTTTGGATTTTTCTAAGCACAACGGTATAATCGAAAGTTAATTTTGAGTAAAGCAAAGTCGTCTTTCACCCATTTTCTTCGGAGAAAAATGTGCCGTTTTTCGGTTTTGTACTAAAAGTGGGGGGATGAGATTTTGATGTGATTAAAATTTTAAAATTTTGGAAATGCCATTGTTTCCAAATGGGGGATACTTCCTTATTTTCACATATTATATACACTAGTCACATTTGGGTGTGTAGTGTAATTAGACACTCTCTCCTCCCTCTATACCCGACGGAAACCCTCCCTTCCTCTTGAAACAAAAACAGTCGGCTCTCATCTCTCTCCCTCTCTCACATTTCTTCCACAAACACACCTCAAATCTCCACCAAAACCAAATTCCTTCAAGGTTCGACCATAAAATCTCCTTCTCTACGTGATTTCAAGCTTGGGTTGTGTTGGTTTTAGCTTGGAAGTGGGTATTTCGGGTTTGGAAGCTCAAGGTCTTGGGTTTTTCGTTTTCAACTCATTTGGAGCAAAATTCGTGAGGTAGGGAAACAATTACTACCTCCTCTAGTTGTATACTTGTGATTTGTTGTACATATCTTGTTCTTGGCTTCAATTTCGTTGAAAATCACGTTTTCCATCTTTATGTGGGTTTTCCTAACTTTGATTCTTTGATCTACGAAATTACTTGTTGATGGATGAAATTTGGGGTGGAATTGACCTCCCTTCATGTTTAATTGTTGCCTAGCATCTCTAGTTTGAGCCTAAACTATCACATTTTGTGTTTGAGTTGAAATTCCACACCTTAGAGGTGAAAATCTGTCCATTTTCTGGAAAATGTAGCTACTGCCCCTGTTTTCCAGCAGCTGCCCCAGTTTTCTGGGTGGTTTCCGGCCACCCTTTGACGTCCGTTTGGCCTCCAATCGTCCGGTACTTCGCATACTTGAATTATAGCAACGTGGTAACCCCAAAAACCATTTTGAAATCTTTAAACTATGACTTTGACACGTGATTTCATTGGACACCTCGTTATACGTATCGGATACATATCTCATTGAGTTGGTCGGTCTTTGGGCGAGAATTGTAATATTTTAGGGGAAATTGTGATATTTTGAAAGGAATGAGATACTTGGATTTGTTTTGATGTGGACGCTCGATGGACACTTGAGGGACACATGCTATCTCACATTGAGGATTTTAAAACACTTCTATGGAAAATTCATTAACATGGTAACTTGTTTGAAGAAAGTAGTGAATTACTTAATGGTTCGAGAAAATGAGGGAATGCATGATTTTTCGAGGGTAGATGAGACATTATATATTTATCTAATG
>JAXBDA010003784.1:0-32537 GCA_036023075.1 Gaultheria prostrata | reverse complement strand
AATGAGACGTAGAATGAGAAATGCCCAGTGTGGGATTTAATAGCTTGTGAATGTTGTTTCTGTTGATGTTATTGTTGTACTGACTGAGACGGAAGACGTCGGGCTAGGACCAAAAACAGGGGAGACTGCCCAATTTTTTTCAGAATCTACCTTTGTGATTTGTTTTGATTGCTAAAATGTAATTCATCGGATCAAACAAGCACCCAACATTCAAAACCAATCTCTTTTTTTTTGGTAATTTAGCTTGAAATAGAAAAGAAGGATAAACGAATATACAGCCTACAAGGGGCATACCCCAGGAGGAAAAAAGAAGAAACGAACACAAGAGAGAAGGAAAAGTGAAAACCTAGGCCAAATGGCTACAAGGTCTAATAAGATTTTACAAGTGTTTCCTATCCATCTTACTAGAGGGAAAGAAAACACTTGGCAAAATGAAGAATTGAAGCTCTTGACCAACCAACAGGAACAAGCAGCCATAGAAGCCATTAGAGAGTAGAATGCAGCATCACTTGAACAAGCAGTCAACAGAAGAACAAAAGCTTTGTGCAATAGGGTAGGAAATGCAGTCAGCAACAGTCACTCAACAGCCAGCAACAAAATGCAGAACATACTGTCAAAATGCAGGCAGCAGCTACCACTTTGAAACATGCTGGAATAAATGCGAGAAATTAAAACCAGCATTCCGTATCGTCATTCCCAAAGTTTGTACTCTCTTGAGTGAAATTAAATTGGTAGGATTCCGTAGCAAAAGTAGGATTGTAACATTCTGTATTGTCATTCCTAACAACCACATTGGTAGCTTGGTCATTTTTTCTTGCTTTTTTATTCATCTTCTTAGCATATTTCTCCGTCGTTGATTGTTTTCTTGCAGCCGGTGGTCGACCTCTCCGAGGACCTTTCAATGGATCAGCCACACTATTTGATTTCTCTTGCACACATTCCGGTGAAAGAGTTGGTGCATCAATGGACATAGGCACATGACTTTCGCACTCGTCTTCCGTAAACGTATCCACCATTTGAATGGCTTCTCTCAACTTTTCCACCACAATGGAAGTCCTGCAATCCGAATACATGGCTTTATCGGCGGCCACATGAAATACATTTTGCATACGATCAAACCGATGCCATTCGGGCTTTCGTTTCCAATTAGCATAGCTCACCTTCACTTTCGTGTGCCTCCTCAATAAGTTTTTCTTCCACCGATGTAGAATGTATTTATCAGGCACTTGTTCAAGCCTCATGTAACCCCAAACAGAGATCATATGTGCGCACACCATCCCCTTACTCTCGAACATTCGGCAATTGCAATTCGTTTCTCCCGATTCCGCTTTAAAATGAACAGTCAACGTATAGTGTTTGAGAGTCGGATGTTTCTTACCAACTATAATGCTATGTCTGATTATGAACTCCGAAATACCATCCACCACCGGCCCAACGGTCAAATTGCATCCAATCAATTGAGTTATTTGATCTCGGAATTGCTTGCATTTCTCAAGCGTGTATGCTTTCTGAAATTGCTCCTCAAATGGAAAAGGCGAAATTGCCTGAAGATATCATAAACATAACATGTACTAATCAGGGAAAGGCAAGTGAGTAATTGAAGTTGTACGTTGTGAAAAGATATAAAGGAGATTACCTGAAGTTGTACGTGAAGGCAACGGGCGTCTTCATCCGCTTCCTTTTGCACCTTCTTACCCAAAGCGTTTTCATATTGCTCCACAAACTCCTTTAGAGTGGACTTGGAATGAATATAGCCGTCAAAGAATGCATTAATGCTCTCACTCCGCTGGGTTGTTGACATCCCCGCCCAAAAGGTATCTTTCACAAAAGCCGGTATCCATCGGTTCCTTTGTTCGTACAATCCACCCAACCATGAATTGTCCTCTAATTTGTAATCAACAATGAGACGTTTCCAATTTTCTTCAAACTCCTTTGGACTCAAGGAATCGTATACCGCATTCTTCAACCATTTTTTGATGGATTCATACTCATCGTACCCCTTTAACTTGTCCGGAATCTTTTTCATGATATGCCACAAACACCAACGATGCCTAGTGTTTGGAAAAACTTGTCTTATTGCATTTTCCATGGCCTTACATTGGTCTGTGATAATGCCTTGGGGTATTGGTTGGACATGCAATCTAGCCAAGCCTCAAACAACCAAACAAATGATTCGGTGTCCTCATGTGTTACCAAACCACATCCAAACAAAATAGACTGTCCATGATGGTTGACCCCTACAAAAGGGGCGAATGGCATGTTGAACCGATTAACAAGATAAGTGCAGTCAAATGTGACCACATCGCCAAACTCTTTGAATGCCTCTCTACTCCGCGCATCAGCCCAAAAAACGTTCCTTAATCTGTTTTCTTCATCTACATCGATGGCATAAAAAAAATCACCATTGTCTTTTTGCATTTTTTGAAAGTACTTACACATTGCTTCGGCATCCCCTTCCTTCAATTTTGCCCGCCTATAGCCATCCATGTAATTTCTCATATCCTTTTCTAACCAAGGAAGATTTTCTGGGCCCCCTGCCTCCATCACACACGAGGCCATGGTTTTGTTTTTTGTTATTCCGGCTGCGGCATTCAATTCAAATGCCCTTTTGGTATGCGGTGGAATGACACGATTGCACTTGAGATACCTAACTTTTTCAGGATCCATTTCATGGTTGTGATCTACCACAGTTGAACTTACCTTCCATTTCCCATCAAATTGCAATACGATACACATTTGGGCTTTACAATCTGTTTTGCTTGTCGGCCTGCCTTTAACGGGATTCAACCCCTTTGACTTCAGCTTTCTAGATCGGTGACAAGCATATTGTATGTAACACTTCACCCATCATCATTTTTCTTACTGGTTTTAGTCACCACACCAAAACCGACTGAAGTCGCATAACTACGATAACATTCAAAGGCTTCCGACTCAGAATCGAATATTGTTCCAACCTTTGGTTCCAATACCACCTCTAGATTCTCATCTTCGACCATGTTAGACAATTGCGTCTCATCATGCAATTCATCATTAAAATTCATCTACACATAGGCCAGAAAAGAAAATATTCAATGACAAAATAACAATAAAAGACACAAATCCCACCCTAAATTAATAAATATTACTGAATCAAATGTTAAACATTACAAATAAACAGATTTTAAACATTACAAATAAACAGATTTTAAAAACCCTCGAACTGAATCAGATTTTAAAAGCCCTAGAATTGATTTTAAAATCTGCACACACACACAAAAAAAAACGACTAACTTTTTTGGTACCTGTGAGAGAGAAGAGATGGTGGTGGTGGTTCGGACAAGGTGGTGGTGGTTGTGGTGGTTCGAAGGAGGTGGTGGAATTTGGTAGGAGCAGGGGTCGTGGAGTTGGGCCAGAGGAGGAGTATACATGTATTATGCATAAGTGTTCATTTAGTTTTCCCGCCTAAACGATTTAGTCATTTTCCATTTTTTTTTAAAATGCCAAACTGTGCCATTTTTTTGGGTGGGGCCCTGACCTTGCCAGGTCAGGTAGTCTCCAAATTAGTCTCCGTAGCATTATTGCCCAACAATGGGTAAATATCCCCTAAATGAGAATGCTGACTGTCCAAAAGTTGCACGATGGAAGCTTCTGACATTGATAGCCCCAAACTCATTCACCAATCACTCATTCATATCATTGTGCTGCAAACATAATCTTTCAATTACAATGGGGAATTTATTGTTATGGAATCTGTGTCAAAAGCCATGATCTTTATAACCCCATTATATATTTGCATGTTTTATGACTATTACTTGTTTGTTTCGAAAAATATTTGTTTGATTAATCCCTTAGAACTTGCTTAAATTTTCTCTGTGATGTTAATATGCACCAAACGATCCTCTATTTGTCGGCATCATTTGTTATTTTAATTTTTGGGCATTTAATAGCACAAAACTAAACAAAGGATGAGAATCAATTTAAAAAACAGTATAAATTTTGCAGTGGAATTCGTATCCAAATTTATTCAAATTTATTCATGAAATTCATATCCACATTTCCTAACCAACATTGAATTTGAAAGTTCATGGGGTAGTAGAAAATTTAAAAAAACCAAAAAAAAAAAAAAAAAACCATCCGAGGCCTCGCTACAGCAATAGTTACCAAATCAGTATAGGTACAAATGTTGCAGTGGTATGTGTACAACAAATCAGTTTTTGCACCCTAGTCGTCGCCAACAGTAGAAGAAGAAATTCCAAGAGAGGAGGCAAATGTTGCGGTGGTATCCCCCGTCAGGTACCGTTTGAGTCGATCCAAGTCATCGGCAGCATCAAGCATCGTAGGCCTAGTCGAGGGTGAGTCCTGAGTGCAAAGAATCCCCAGCTCTGCTAGCTCTCCGATAGCAACTTCCCACATTTTCTTCACTTCTGGGGACTGATCCCTCATTGCTTTCACCAGCAACGAGTCCACCACTCTCTCTATCCGTCCGTGGTAATGGTTCTTGACCCATTTGTGCAAGCTTAGCCCCCCTGCAAACATGTCGTCCGTTGGTCTCTTTCTGGTTACCATCTCAAGAACTAGGATCCCAAAGCTGAAAACGTCTCCCTTAGTGTTCGTGTTTGCTCCAAATCCATACTCTTCAAAAAATATTACAACATTTAAGAAAAATAATGTATTGATGATGTGGGATTGTACTGACAGACAGATTTAAGAATCTCATGAATTCAAAATTGGATGATTTTGGGTCACCAATATTCCACCATTTGGGACATATTAGAAGAAGAAAGTGATTCCTGATTACTTGGAATCACATTCTCAAACTAAGCAGGAACACGATTCCTAGCACCTCACATAGCATCTGAAGTTCCAGCTTTATACATGAAATAAGGAAACATCAACCTCTAATAAATTTCAACTACAGAAAAAGTTCATCATGTATTAGATTCCAAGTAATTATTTACAGCTATTCAAACATACCGGAAAATACTGAAGTCATAGTTCATCATTTCAAACTTCAAAGTGCCAAAAAAAGTTTCTTGACGAATCTATCCATTGCAATCCAAACAAAATATCCTTGTTTCTAAGTGTTAAATCCAATTCAATCAATCAGATGTAATAGCTAAGGAGAATTCTGTACCTGGTGCAATGTACCCAATGGATCCACACAACATATTGTCAGATGTAATAGCTAAGGAGAATTCTGTACCTGGTGCAATGTAACCAATGGATCCACACAACATATTGGCAGTAGACTTTCCCATATCCTCAGCAACACCACCATTATTTCCAACTCCAGCCGTCATAACCAACCTCGCGATCCCAAAATCCGATACCAAAGCAGTCATGTCATCATTGAGAAGGACATTGCTCGGCTTCAGATCACAATGTATGACTCTAACCGGGGAGTGGTGGTGCAAATAAGCCATCCCTTCTGCTATGTCACTGCAAATATTCACCCTCTGAATCAAACTCAAGTCTGAAGACCGGGAAGAAGAAGCCAAACCAGTCCCCGAGGGTGGATATAGCCAACTATCCAAACTCCCATTTGCCATATAAGGAAGAACAAGCGCCTTGAAATCGGGTAGGCTACAAGCCGTTATGATCCTTATCAGATTCCTGTGTCGAATCCTCTTCAAAACTTGGCATTCTCTGTTGAAACTCTTTGTGGAGTTCCCTGTCTGCAACTGCAGTACTTTAACTGCTATGTGTGTCCCATCCGGAAGCAATCCTTCGTAAACAAGGCCGTAGCTCCCCGACCCTAGTTTCCTCTCCTCATCAAATCCTCCAGTGGCATCAAACAGTTCTTTGTATGTTATTCGGGGGAAATTGTGAATCAATTCCGCTTGTGATTTTATTTCTGCTTCTGTTTCCGGTTCGGCCTCCCCAGCAGATATCATCACTTTCAAGTACCGGCAACCAATCATACAACAGACTACTGAGACGGAAACTGATACAGAAATGACAATGCAGAATATAATCAAGAAAGTAGACCGAAACAGTTTTTTGCTTTTGTGGCAATTGGGGATACCGGGAATTGACCCACAAAGGTTCCCGTTTTGCAAAAAGGATAAGTTTGTGAGAGAATCAAAGATGCCACCAGAGGGGATGGTTCCAGAGAATGTGTTTACGGAAAGATTGAGAAATGTGAGAGTGCGGATATTACTCAAGCTTGTTGGGATTGTTCCGAATAATTGATTCACTGAGACGTCAAAGACTTCAAGGTTCTTGAGATCACCTAAGGATTCCGGAAGCTCCCCTACAAGAAGATTGTGCGATAGATTTAACAAACTCAAGGCAATACAACTTGATATCCGAGGGGAGATATGACCGGTGAACCTATTCGACGAGAGGTCCATTTCTTGAACATTTTCCAATTTGCTGAGTTCGATTGGCAGATCCCCGTGTAGAAAATTGTGGGAAAGATTGATAAATATTCTGATCTCGCGTAAACTTGAAATTTCTGGAGGGATATTCCCAGTTAGTCTGTTATAGGACAAGTCTAGCTTGTAGAGATCTCCGCACTGTCCTAAACTTGAAGGAAGTGATCCTGAGAGGAGATTATTATTGAGAAACAAAGAGCTTATTTGGGTCAAATTTCCTAGACTTTTTGGGATCTCACCAGAAAATTTGTTGTTCGACAGATCAAGAAGACCAATGCGTCGGAACTGTCCTAATGCTGCTGGAATCGGTCCATCTAACGAATTGTGGGATAGGAACAGTTGTTGCAAGAGCGGTAACTGACTGATCTCGTCTGGAACGGTTCCACTCAAAAGATTGGATGTCAAATTCAGCTGCAAGAGACTGGTTAGATTCGACAAAGTAGGAGGTATTGACCCGGTGATGTTGTTTTCTTGCATCAAAAGAGATGAAAGATTACCACAATTCCCAATGGAAGTAGGGAGTTTCCCACCAAGTCCCATACCTTCCAATTCAATCTCTATCATATTGGTGTTATTACAAACGGCAGTGAAGAAAGGATCAAGATTAGAATTGTTTTCGGAGCTAATCATGGGATTAAACGATAAATGAAGATACTCAAGGTGAGGTAGACTTGCCACTATCTTTGAAGGCAATTCGCCAGAGAGAAGATTATACTCCACATCCAAATTAACCATGCTCGAAGCATTGGTAATCGAAAATGGGATTTCCCCAGTGAACTGATTGTTATACAAATTGAGGTTCCACAAATCCTTGCAGTTTCCAATTTCCGGAATATTCCCTTGGAGTAAGTTAAAGGAGAGGTCTACATTTTTCAATATAGTGCAGTTAGAGAAGAAGGAATGTGGGATTGTACCATTTAGTCTGTTTAACCGGAGATCTACTACAGTGAGATTGACGAGAAGGGAGAATATATCTGGAATCTGGCCATGGAGATCGTTTCCCTCCAGCAACAAATGGCGGAGGTGGCGGAGGGAGGAGAATTCCCATGGGATTTTGCCAGACAGGTGATTATTCACAAGCTCCATGACTCTGAGGTGGGTGAGGTTTGAAATGAAGGGAGAGAGTGGCCCCACAAGTCCGAATTCATTTAGGTTGAGTTGCCACACACGATGGTGCTCTTTGTTGCACCTGACCCCGGTGAAGTGGCAGACGTGAGTGGAATCATTCCAGTTGGAAAGGCTGGAATTTGGGTCGGACGTTATGGTCCTTTTGAATTCAAGAAGCGCAGCTCTATCGGTGTCTAGAGAGTGGTGATAGGGATAGTGGTGTCGATGATCAGAAAGAGCAAGTCTTGGGATTATTACTGAATATTGCAGTAGATAAAGGAAAATGGTTCTTTGGAAAACCATGTTAGAGAAACTTGAATCCCCTAATGATAGGTCTCCCATATGAGACCTCTATATCATAGGTTCATAGTGTTACTATATTAATATATCTAGACTAGGCTTACTAGCATAATTATGCTTAATCTAGATTGTTTTGATGAAGTGGGAGGAGATCTTTTCTTATGAATAGTTCAATTTAGCTATGATTCACGGAGGGACTAATCAATCATTTCTTTGTGAGGCTGCAACTTTGATGAATAGATTTTCAATTTAAATGGATGCCCATTTGGAAGACAGAAAAAAGGGCTGCTGCAGGAAATTGGTGGATGATATAGTCCTTCATTCAATCAACTTTTTAAGCCTTGCTAATGGAAGAGGCAATTTGAGGGAGAATAATAGTTGGCAATGTAAAGTGCTGACTTTGAACCTAAAATGGCAACAGTGAATGTTCACTACAAACTACAGTACTATGTTTTTCCTCTTCAAAGTCTCATAGGTTCCGGTTTGGGATTTTCTCTCAAGAAACTACGTTAACGACCATCTTCAGAATAAACCACAAGTTACTTCATAGATCGCATTTCTACTTGTGGCAAAACTAGTGACCTGGAAATGTGAATCACTTTCTATCAAAGAACATAAAACAAATCTAAAGATGACCAGCTAACCGATATAGAATCTAAGCAAAATATTAAAAAACAGAAAGTGACATGGAGGAAAAACTTAAATAATGATAGAAAGAGGATTAAATACAGAAAGTGATCCAATATAGGCTACCACTATAGGCTAACACAGAAAGTGATCCACGGCAAGTGGTTCTATAATCTATACCACGGTACCGGAAAAAACCAATTATAGTATTCGTTATAATATCCTCAGTCGCAACTTTAACTTAAATACAAAAAGAGGATTAAGTGGGTTTGATACACGCCTAATGATACCTGCCAGGAAATTTAGAGAAAGAGAAAAAGAGTCTTTATCCATCCTGTGAACGCAGCCGGTTTTTCAAGGTCTACCACCATCTCTTACAGAAGTAAATTACTACCCTGTGAAACACAATGCAACACTAAAGTCAAGTGATCACTTTGCCGGTACATAAAGCATAGAAAGAACACTAAACTAATAGATAATACACTTGGAGATAGAATGCGTATCCTAATCCGAACACATATACACTTCTTTTGACAATTAGTAGAAAGAAAGGACAGTCCGTGCAATGTTTTGCTTTCCCACATCACCAATAAAGTTCCCTCTTCAAGGCTGGAACAATTTATATTACTGCTATACGTCTTCTCAGCGATCAAATAGAGCGTTTAAGGGTAAATTTTTGGGCAGAGATAAAGAAAATGAAAGATCGAAAGGTGAAGAATTTCTTGCCATGAAGCGCTCTCACATTTGTCTTCAGAAATCTGATTCATGTTCATAAAGGATCCGAGGAGGCTGTCGGACTACTTAACAAATAATCCTCCTCCGTCTTCCCCGAAACTGGGACCTGCTCAGTGAAATCTAAGACCATAATTATGACACAGTCACACAGGTGGAGTTGAAGAGCTCTTATGTTGCTAGACCAATATCAAAAGTAGATCTAGATAGCTAGATCTAACACCTGCAATCTAGTTACTATATATTTGAACAAGTTAAAAAACATCGAACAATTTTTAGGATTTCCGAATGCTCACTAACAAATGCATAAAGCATCAGTATATTGACTTTCACAAACTTGCATAATGTGACAAGAACAAAACCAGATAACATTACTCGAGTAAAAGTATCAAGAAAGTAAGTGTTCTACAGACCTTGACTCAATCCCATTGCAAAATTGTACTTGAGGAGGTAAATAGATATTGCCTAATTAGTACTTAGTACTAAAAGCGAATTCACACGGTAATTGTGTCAATCACAGAAAAGGGTTGGAAGATAGATTTGGTCTGGTACAGGATGTGTCCCCAAATTACGGGAGAGTATTTTGTGGAACTCAATTTCTCTCTCTTCACCTTTTTGACCATCAGCTATAGAATTTCCCACTTCTTTCTTTTGCTACCAAATAGGAGCTTAAAAAATATTAGTTTGTATTGTAGGGGGTCACGTATTGTGTATAGTAAGATACGTTAAGATGATTAAACATAAGTGAAAAAGATAGTTACACACTTACACCCCATATAAAATGCAAATATATTGCCTCTATTAAGAAAAATGACTTTGATAACACAAAATTTCACATCATCGGCCATATAGTATGGTCTAGTAACTAAATTTATAGTGTTGTATATTGTGTATCGTAGCCTGGACTGTATGTATCACAAACATGTTTATTCAAGCATAGATACGTTTAGAGATACATATCAGTTCTAAGACATACTGAATTCTAAGATACGTATCGTGTGTGTGTCGCATATTTGTTTGTTTAATCATAAGATACATTTAGAGATACATATCGGTTCTACTTTTAAACATACCGAATCGTAAGATATGTACCGCATCTTATGTGTATTGTAAGATTTCTATAGACATAAAATACGTTCAGAGATACGCATCAATTTAACCTCTAAACGAATCAAATCATAGGATATGTATCGTGAATCATAAGATTTCAACAACAATTTAAGGTCCCTAAAAAGCCCCTCAGCGAGTGCAATAATCTGAATAGTATACACTAGACAAGTGGGTTTTGGAGGAAACTAAAAATTGACAGTGCTTTCAAAAGGAAGGAAACACCAAACTGGTAAAATAAAAACCAAAGGGTTAGTTCAAAGCGAAACAAAGTGTCTTGCAAGCACAAGTCTTTGGTTTGACTTTCACCTAAGTCTTATTTCTTCGGGTCAGTTCAAGAAAGTTTATCACGTAGATGACTTGCCAATGCCCAGACCAGGGAAGAGAACTGTCAAGTTGCGCATAAGCTAGTCCCGACACCCATGTCCTTGAAACCGGAAAACAGAAAAGAGTAATGTTTTGTCTCCAAGATCACAAACAAATAACTTAATAAAACATTAAAATCACAAACAATCCATGTGAAGGTACCAATGGAATTATCTTTTCATTATTAAGAAATAATAGATGAAGCAAATGCTTTGCATTATTATATCAGCGGAAATGTCAATAAAAAGACCCTTAGGGGATGAAGATACCAGACTTCTAAGTTCTAAAGCACTACATGAAAGTAACGAACACTGCTACTGCATTGTGTTTGAAAGATATATCGGAACTCCTCTTCGAATTCCTCCTCTTGTTCTGGTACCACACTTCGCAAATCCAGAATCTACGATTTTAGACCCTAGCAGCACCAATTCAATTGTAAGGAACAAGATCTTTACCGGTAGTAACAAACACCAGACGACGCTTTCCATAAACGTGTGCAGTCCTAACACTTCTTATAAGCGCGCGTCCACTAACAACGCTTGCTCGATCCCACATGTCACACTTTCTTCACACACTTTTCTTTTTGGTGTTAAAAAGAAAACATAAAACAAAAACATGGGACGAACAAAAAGCAAAAAACTCAGTGATCACATAGTTATACTAGTGTGAGGCCACGTGCGTTGAATGTTGCCACGTGCTCATGCTCATGCCCATGCTTGTTGCGCAAAAGAAAATGAATGTCATCGAACCAAACAGTTGACAAATTTTATCAGTAAGAGACATTTTCAGATGCATGCTTCCGTACATGCACTCACACCCACGTGTATCACCTCTTTATGGTGTGGAAGGAGGTCGTGCAAGCCTGCAAGGAATGGAGTCTCAACAGCAATCCTCGTGCTGCGAGCCTGAAGGAAAATTAGCTAGTCAGGGAAACAGAACAAATGTTGCCCCTAGGTCAGGGCTTAATGAACTCATTGTTCCTTAGTATTCAAAGTAAGTGGATCCCATCATTTAGAAGAAAGAATATAAAAGCACTTTGGTGGTTAGACCCAGGGTTCTTAACCTTTTGTAGAGTACAGTGTCTTTGTACCTAGTCTTTGTCTTAAACGAGTATGCTTACTCGATCAGTACCAGAGACTGGGGCTCTTCGTCTCGATGCACAGTTAAGTGGTTTTGATAAGAATGTTGGTGCTGCAACTAAGGCTCTTGAATGAAGTTCATATGATTCTCGTCCTTGAGAACCATGAAGGAATTGGAAAATACTACGCCAATTGAGCATCATCGAACTTTTCTACCTTCGACTGATTTTTTAGGGCCAGGAACTATATGGAGGAAATCCATTTCGGCTTAAAGCATTGGAAAATCAGAATTAAGAAACTTGACCCCATGAAGGAATTGGAAAATACTATGCCAATTGAGCATCATCGAACTTTTCTACCTTCGACTGATTTTTTAGAGCTAGGGAACTATATGGAGGAACCCCATTTCGGCTTAAAGCATTGGAAAATCAGAATTAAGAACTTGACCTTAGCATGGAGCTGATATTTAGCATCTGTGAAGCTGTTCATTTATCCTTCATTTTGAGGCCCCGCATATTTTACCTCTTGAAAAACAGCACTACCTCCAACCTTCAATGTTAAATTCCCAAGCTATTCAGTCAAATACTACTTAAATAAGCTTCATAAATACAATCAATAATATCTAAAAGTACAACTCTACCTTCCCAACATCCATGCCGAAAGAAGATTCAGTAGGTTTAAAACCAAATGGCACTATTGCATTATGGTATGAGTATGACATACCCGTTGAGATTTAGGTGACACTCCTTTCTGTAATATGTTCGACAGAACCAGGAGATGTTTCGTGGCAGTGTATCCACTGAGATAAGAGAAGATCCTCGTCAGTTCCAAAGGATTTACGAGCTTCTTCTAGGTGCTTTGATGCGATCTTCTAATGTTTCCTGAACAAGCATCCAATTAGCTCGACAATAAAGGTAAATTAACTGTCCAAACAAAGATATGCAATAACTGTGAAACTCATGTATTTTGGTACAATAAAGTTAGAAGCAACAGAATCTTCAGATGCCTGTTTCGTAACATGCTTTTGGGCACAAAGCTTCACAGTTTGAGAACTTCAAATGAATCCGAAAACATTTTGAACATACACGCCCATGCAAGGGTAGAAATAAAAAACACAATAGTTTCTCAACCTTGTCAAATTTACTAACACGTTGAGAAGGAGGCAAACTTCAAAAAATTCCACACTGTTAAATTTTTCAAATGATCTACTAGACAATCAGATGATGTATTGATGATGATGGAAACACAATTTTAAATCTATTCCCATTTCTCAAAACGATCGATGTTTGCAGATGGTTTTGTATAAAGGGGAGGGAAAATAACCTAGAGCTCGCTGGATCTCAAATCTCAAACTCATCACTCATGGCATCATAGCCACAGATAATGATAGTGGCATGTGGAAGATTACATTTTGTAGGCAAGATAGAAGGAAATTGGCATGACTTGAACACACGTTTTTTTTTTTCTGTTTTTCCAGCTGGAAAAAAGGTGGGAAGAGGCGACCAGCATAGAAATCCCTAGGCGTGACCATTGGGGTTCCCGATCGGCTATGGAATGTCCGTCACCACAGCACGTAACAAAAATGGTACTTTGATCTTGTAGACCATTTAGTCGATACAGTGAAATAGCCATTACTTTCTGACTACAAACGATCCAGCTAACTGCCTTCAGCTAACTCATGAAAGGATATGAACGATTTTTATCTACTATTTGTTAGTAAATGGATACTGCAAAACAGCACGCCCAGGTGTTAGGCACACCAAAGATGGCTAATTTTTAGGACCCATAGTAGTAGTCTCAGAGATGTATACTCCTATATACCTAAAAAACAGCCCACCAGGCAGCCCTCTCTAATAATTAATTTATAGTCTTAAACTCTTAATAACAAGATTTAGATCATGAATGTGGACCTATAAACATTTATGATCCAAGTAATCGGGACAAAATTGATCAAAATTTCATTGACTTTGTAATAGAAAGAGGGCTTTAAACGACATGTTAGCTTAACTGTTAAGTTATATCCTAGGTCGATTAAACATTTTTGTTGTATTCTGCTGTATCCCGTTATGCGCCGCAGCAAGATACAACGAAGTAAAACCCTACCGGGTACGTATTTTGTTGTATAAGGACATACCCGTACCCGGGCAGGACGCATATTGGGGCTGGGGACCCTAGCCCCCCTCCCCTAAAAAAAATAAAATAGTATTTGGGTCGGCAAAGTAGCGCGTTCTCTCTCTCTCTCTCTCTGTTCGATGGCAATGGAAAAAGGCAAGAGAAAGAACCAAAAAAGTTTGCTTACCTCCAAGAAGTCCCTTATCGCCTCTCACCTCCTCTCTGACAACAAGGCTTGCTTACCTTTTATGTACTCCTATAGGAGTAGATCTGTTCACTTACCTGATGATTTAGCCAACCCACTTGTTTTCCTTTTCCACTTTAATCAACAAAACTGTCTTGGGTTAAATATCGTTCGTTTAGTTCTCTTTTTCTGTGGGTTTCGTCATTTCGTGTTCGAGATTATAGAACGGGGAGCAACATGTAGTCTGAAAAGTAGGGTTGCAAAAGATTTTTTCAGACCAAGCTGTACGCAAGCAGTTCAAGGCTTGGCTCCGGCTCGAATTTTGAGCTTATTAAGTTTAGAGTCAATCATAGTAAATGATTTCCGAGATTTGAGAACACGTCGCGTTGCACTTTGATAGATTATTAAGCTATTTTTGTTCTATTTTGATGGATGATCAATCTTGGAATCTATATTTTGGTTTTTTCTTTGACTATAGAATGCAAGGATGTTGATAGTTTTTTTTTTTTTTTTTTACTTATTTGTTGAGCAAGGAATAAAAAGATATTTGATGTTGAATTTTTTTTTCATTATAACTCGGCCCCCGGGTTCTTAATCCTGGCTTCGCCAGACCGCCACTGCCCGTACCAGAACCGGTAAGTACGGTGACTTACCGTGCTTCATAGGTTACATAGCTTTATAAAAGGGATTCACCAAGAGTTCACATTGCTTTATTGTGTGGTCTTTATGTTACATTTTTGCCTTATATCGTAGTTTCTCATATGGCATAGTTTTTTCTCCTCTTTCCCTTCCTTTTTCCTTTTTCCTTTAATTTATTTATCCTTCTTTTTCTGTTCCCCTTGCAGTTTCTGAATTGAACAGAAGACAACAGAGCATGACGCCGATGAATCGATTTTTTCTGGGGCTTCATGCAGGGGTACTAACGTATTGTCAAGATTACTATAGGATGCCCTGGGAAAGATTGCAATATTTCGATGCAAATAAAGAGAGCCGAGATGATTATTTGTCATTTATGTACCAAGCCGAAGATGTCATTTCCAGTACAGTGCTCAACGTTATGGTGCAAGATGTTGATTTCCCAACTCAGGTACTTTTATGTGCATGTGACGTATTTCGATATTTACATACCGAAATAGATATATAGAGCAGAAATCTAATTTTCACAGTTTGTTTGGATGGCGGTGGTGTCGGACGGCGCTGCAACTTTGGTGATCGGCGATAGCTGGTGGTGGCGACGGGTGGTAGCACTGGCTGGTGGTGGCAATGGGTGGTGGAGAAGATTTAGGGGGTTTTTAAGGTGAAGGGTATTGTGGGAAGTTTAGGTGAATTTAGTGGATTGTATGGAGTAAATAGTGGGTTGCTAATAGAATCACCCATTATTTTTCCTTGTTGAGATTGAGGGAAATTTCAAAGCCAGTGAGGCTCATCAATGGCGGTTTCATGCGACCTAGTACTTCATGCCCCAAACCAAGGTTTTTTTTTTTTTTTTTAAATGTTAAGTAATTCTGTTCATATGCAAATTAACGACGTGGTTTTGGAAGGGTAGAGTGTATGGCGACACAAGTGAGAGGATACGAGTTTGAAGATATAACAAAACAAGCTATGTACATTAAAACATCCAAAAACAGTTCCACGAAAGCCCAAAGAACCAAAAATGATAGCCGGTGAGCAGTGACATGACTGCGTTGCATATTTACACCTTAACTTCAGCAATGCCAGCAGACTGACAACGTTTTTTGGAGTCAATGAGACTCGATCCCGAAATACAATGTGGGGTATCCAAGAACTCTACCGCATAAGCTAGCCACCACTTGCATATTTTCTTTTATAAAATTGTGATAGTTTTTTATACTCATAGATGGAGGAATCGAGATTCACATTCTTTAACGACACAAGAATGCCAAGAAGGATCGACATTCCAAACTTTAATGATGTTTATAAAGTTAATTTGTAGAAAGTTAATGTCATGTTAAAATGTGAAGAAAAAGTCAAAATGGCACCTGAACTTTACACTCAATGTCATACAGACACCTAAACTTTTTTT
Organism: Gaultheria prostrata; assembly: GCA_036023075.1. Taxonomy (NCBI): domain Eukaryota; kingdom Viridiplantae; phylum Streptophyta; class Magnoliopsida; order Ericales; family Ericaceae; genus Gaultheria; species Gaultheria prostrata. The sequence continues at coordinate 16,523 of JAXBDA010003784.1, read as the reverse complement.
CGCGTCAATTAGACCCTGAACTTTGAAAAGGCCCCTTTTAAGGCACCTGCCGTTATATTCCATCCATATTGGGACGGTTTTGTTTGAGATCAAATTTCGATGATCCGAACCATTAGATGTGTTTAAAACATGTTTTTAAGGTCCAACGCGAGGATTTGTCAAAAACAAATACCCGGAAGGGCTTTATCCGTGCATTTTTTGATGAAATTATTTTATCGAAAAATGCTCAGATCAAGCCCTTCCAGCTAATATTTTTTAACAAATCCTTGCGTTGGACCTTAAAAACATGTTTTAAACACATCTAACGGTTCGGATCATCGAAATTTGATCTCCAATAAAAAAATCCCAGCAATTTCCGTCCCAATATAGACGGAATATAACGGCAGGTGCCTTAAAAGGGGCCCTTCAAAGTTCAGGGTCTAATTGACGCGAAAAAAAGTTTAGGTGTCTGTGTGACATTGAGTGTAAAGTTCATGTGCCATTTTGATTTTTTCTCTAAAATGTGTTCTTTCCTGTGTTAGGGTGATATAGAATCGAAGCATTTAAAGAGCATCGTGTCGAAGGAAAAGTTGATTGATTTTAGGAGAGTTCATATAACCATATTATACCAGCTGATGAGAAGTTCAAGTTGGTACCATATTATGAGCCCGGGGGCCTGCTGTCCCCTAGGTCGGTGTCAACCCCATCTAGCACTGTCCGTTTTGACATTCAATGGTCTGGATTAAAAATAAAACTCGTCTGTGAAATAGAAGACTCTTCCATGGAAGGGATTTATTTTTAATCTGAACCATCCAAAACACTTTTGGACCGTGGGGATTGGGGTTGGCAGGGCTGCCGACCCCAAGAGGACAGCAGAGCCCCGCCATTCCCATATTACACACATCTATACATACACCAGGAAAAAACATTATAGGAAAAATTGATACTATATATATTATGTAAGAACACTTACTCCCTTCGTCCCAATTCGTTTGTCCAACTATAGAATGCTTATATATTTCAATATGTATCTCAAAAAATATGTCAGACGGATCTTTTTGACAGATATCAATTATTTATATTATACAAAGTTTTTAAAATTACAAATAAAACTTATATATAGAAAGATATAGATTATAGACAATTTAAAAATGACATGAATATCAACGCGGGACAATTGTGAAATCCCGATTTTTTTAAAAAAATTACTTTAGCAATGACTATTCAATTAATGATATCTTAAGGTGAGTGATTTCCACACCCTGTTTTTTATTTTTGGCTCAAATACTATTTTGGTCCTTGACGAATGACACCGATTTCAAAATCGTCCTTTTAAGAATTCTGGTTTCAATTTCATCCTTGTAAAACTTTGGCGATTTCAATCTTATCCTTTCCGTCCAATGGATGACGGAAAAAGCTTACGTGGACTAACGGAATCCCAGTCAGCTGTGACATGTACCTTCTTCTCCAAGTGCCAACCAAAACGACGTCGTTTTGGTATCCACACCCAAAAAAAAAAGAAAAAAGAAAGGTGATAAAAAAAGTTCAGATTTCCTCTTCTTCTTCTTCAGTCGTGAAAGAGAGAAGATGGGGCAACCACCACTCCACCGCCCTCCATCGCCGACCACCACCCACCGGCGACGATCGCAACCATAATTGCCTCCCTCTCCACCTTCACCGACCACCACCACCGGCGAGAGAGCGACCTCACAGATCGGAATCCAGGAAAAAAAAAACACAATCACAACAACACAATCACACATGAGCACACGAACACATGCAACACCACCAAGAAAACAAACGATCCATCCAGCGATTGGGGGCTAAATCTGAAATTATACGACCATGTACAGAAAGGCTAAACAATTGGCTTGGCCCAACAAAATCATAAAGATGTTGCAGATCCAACAAAGGGGTAAAATATCCCCCTACCCACCAGAGACCGAATATGCCACCGAACCCTTTCCAATTATGTGGTGAAATTACTTAACCAAAACCCACGGCTATGTCAAGAAAAAAGCAATACGAGATCCCTTTCTTGGCGGTGCATGGCAGCATGGCCCAACAAACCAAACAAATCGAAGACATCACAGGCATAATCGAGTACGAATGATCGGAGAGGCAGAGAGTGAGGTCGGCGATCGAGACCCTAGCTGCATCATTACACCACGACCCAAGTATCTGTGGGTATTCAGGCGCAATTGCATGCGAGATTAGAGCAAGAGATCGAGAGGTCAGCGGTGGGAGGAGTGGCGGCCGGATAGAGGAGAGGTGGAATGGGAGGAAGGGTTTCCCAATTGTTAAAACTGGTGAAGGGAGAGAGAGTTCCTCAATTTGGGAGCATTTTCTTTTTTTACTATTTTTATATTTTTAACTAAGTGTTTGGTTAATTGGTTTGGAAATTAAGGCTCTGTTTGGTACAAGGAAAATTTAAGAAATGAAAGGAAAATAAAAAAAATTCTCTCTTTGTGTTTGGTTTGAGAGGAAAAAGAGAAGAAAAATAACTAAACTAAACTATATGAACTAGTAAAATTTTCCTCCTAACTTTCCTCAATTTTTCTTTTTTGTATCCTTTCTTTTCTTTTCCTTTCTTTTCCTAACTACCAAACAAAGCCTAAAAGGGGGAGAGACAGAGAGAGAGAGAGAGAGAGAGAGAAGGATGACTGGGCTTCCGTTAGTCCACACAAGTCTTTTCCGTTTTCCATTGGACGGAAGGATAACATTGAAATCGTCAAAGTTTTACAAGGACAAAATTGAAACCAGAATTCTTAAAAGGACGATTTTGAAATCGGTATCATTTGTCAAGGACCAAAACAGTATTTGAGCCTTTATTTTTTAGTGAAATTCTCCTACTCCATATATCAGTGCTATCAAAATCTTATGACGTATCCATATCAGGAACTATCAAAATGGTATGTACATAATTGTGTGTCCATAAGAGGACGAGGAAAAGAAAGTTTGTAAGTGGCCTTAATTGCCCTTATATAAAACATCCCCAAGTAAAGAAATGTTCTCTTTGGAATTCATTTAATTTGTTTGGTACACATAAGCCTTGAAAAAATGGTATGTGAGTATAATAAATGAATTCATTTAATTAATTTTGCTTAATTATTTACCCTAAATGGCTTAATGTGGTATAATAAAACGTAAGGGTGTTAACTACAATTTTAATTTTGTGGGAACACGTACAGGCTACAATATATATATATATACATTGTCTATTTGTCTCACACAGCCTCACTCACTCCACTCAACCCCACCAAACCCTAAATAGCTAAACTCATCGAGCGGCGCCCCTCTCTCTCTCTGGTTCTCTCGATCCAGTGACCGTTCCTCTGATCAACCCAGGTCTCTCTCTCTCTCTCTCTCCATGTGTTTGAAATGTTATTCTTGCTATTAGATTGAGGGATAAATGCACTTCTAAATCTGGAATCTATTTATTGAATGTTAGTTTGTCTAAACAAATGGGATTATAATGGTACTTAAATATCGGGATTGTAATGTTCTTGCGGCATACTCTAAACTATTTTTGGGCTTTGAATTTGGAACATAAATCTGAAATCAATTTTTCAATTTGATGGAATGTATGTAATAATCCATGGATAAAATCGTGAACCGAACTGTGACTTACGAATTGGTTCAGAAGCGGACCGTAGACTTTTGGTCAGGACTCAGATTGCCTTTCTTTGAAACCGTGACTCGCAATTCAGTCCTCGAATCCATACCAATCCGAACCATTGATACCCCTAGTAAAAATATTACTCCATCTGGCCAAAAAATATAGTCTATTTTCGGAGTTTGTGCCACTTTTCAATGTAATATATTTTATAATCTATAATGTTTTAGGTGATTTTAAAAACTTTATATTTTAGATTTAATTGAGATCTATCAAACAAGAACTATTAAACAAGATCTATACTGCATATGAAATGTATTACCGATTGAAATATATAATCAATTTTCTATCCCATTAGAATGGAGGGCCATATTGTTTGGTTCTTGGGAACCCATGTTTCACTTTTTGAAGTGGGTCCCCCTCCATTCAAATGTCAAATGTCAAAACATCTTCATTCGGTAACTTTTTCCCACGAAACCTTACACCATGTTCGGTTTCACCAATTGATGCATTTGGGGCTTACTTTGAAGACTCGCACAAATGATCCAAGTCGTTCATTAATTTATTTGAATAATTTTTTAAGTCACTCCTAAAAAATCAGCTAATTGAAAAACTATAAGTGGTTGATCCATCTTATACTTATTCATTCACAATTTAGGATCCTGAGTTCTAACAGAAGTTTGAAAGAAAGTTAGACTATTGGATCAAGTACTTAAGGCTATACGATTGACCTTATTTTTTCCGGATGACTCAATGAATAATTTTAGAACTAATGGACGGTTTTGGATCATTTGTGCGGGTCTTCAAAGTGAATCCCACGAACTCATCTCGCACAAGATATACACAGGAGAAATATTTTTAAAAATGTAGATGAGAGAGAGAAAATATAGGAGTCCAGTTCAAAAAGTGAAACCTGGGTTCTCAAGTACCCATCCGAACATGGTGTATAATTTTGGGACAGAGGAAGTACTATTTTGGTTCAATTTTAAGTTTTCTGCATATTACTAGTAGTTTTTTAAAATTTTATTAATGAATTAATATTAACACGAGCAAAAAATAAAGTTCAAGAAAATACTCATCCCGGAAATACGAAGGCGGGAATTCCGAGTTCGCGTTAGTAGCACGCCATGTCACGCTGTCACTGCATGGTCCCACACACGCAAAACCCATCTTCACCCTTAAATTTCCAATTAAAAACCAAATCTGCCCTTCACTTGAACACGTGTCGATCACTGATAAGATAGTTGTAAAACAGAGCCTCGGTAGTCGGTACCAACTCGGCTACGAACCCACACACGTCAGCTGCGAAGCTGATGATCGAGGGGGGCCCACTGAATCTACGTGGCGTCAATATAGGGTCCCACACCGAACACTTTAAAACTCTCTCACTGCCCTAAGCGCCAAAAGACACCTCTCTCTCTCTCTCTACAAAATCCACTTTTGAATCGTCTCTCTCTCCCGATCAAAACCATTTCCTCTGGTAAGACCTCTTGCAATTCCTTTGAAATCAATATGTCGTATCTTGTGTGTCTATAGATATGGATATTCGTATGTATCGTCCAAATTTATGTAATCCCCTGATGGTTGTGTACTCCTGATTGCTTTCAATCGATGTTGTCAACAGTTCTGTTTGTTGTATGCATTTTTTGGGTTTCTGATGAATTTTGCTTCGATTTTGCGATTATGAACTTCGAATGTGTTTGATTGCAATTGTTTTGTTTGCATGCAGATTAGTAGTTCAGATTCTTATGTTTGGTGAGCTTTTGGAGTATATAAGCATCAGATGATTCGGATGACTAGCTCTTTGTTGATTTCTCAGTTGCTTGTTCGTTGAATCTTGTCTTAAAATGGGATTTGACAATGATGTTGTATCTGTGATTTGTTTTTGCTATCAAACATTATTTCTTGTTATTTCAGCAATGAGGAGGTCCTCAATCTATGCACGCTATGAAATTTTGTTTGGAGTTATGTTAGGGGTTCCAAGGGGATCTAATTGGGTGATTGATGTTGTCCAAAGAGAATTATATATGGACAATAACCCGTATTCCTTGCATATTAATTATTGATATCTTCACAGAACGATGTGTCAAATGTAATAGTTAGTGAAGTGTATGGGTCCATGTGTGTATATGCTCGGAATCAGTTACTTACAAAGCATGAAGTTAGGGCATTTACCGATCAATGTGAAGTGGGATATATTTTAAGCTTTATTTTCCTTTAGTTTGCTACTGTTTAGAACATTTTAATTCGCTGTGTCAATTTGTATACTATAGCAGAACTAATTATTTTGATTGAATTGTTTCAGCCAATCCTTTTCCCTCAGGATTGACCTAGTAATGGGAAGCAACAAACTAGACGCTGAGGATACCACATCAGTCTTTACTCCTCTTCAACAAGAGAACGATTATTCACTCCCCTATTGGCGGAATGATGCTGCTGACACCGCTGGTATGTTTCATTATGGTAGTAGTTCCATAGTTGATCCTGTGTCCTTCCCCCATATGCCATCGCAGATTGCTCCTTTTCCTGGAAAAGAGATGCATGGGGCTTATCAACCTAACACCCATAACATTTCTGAGACCTGCGGCATTGCAATGGTCGATCTTAACCAGCTCCATACCTTCCCAAAACCCATGATGGAACCAAATTCCCTAAAAGTTGGTAATACCATACCCCGCATGTATGGGCGCGAGTTACAGAATCCTGAGTGGAATATGAAGGGGGCATCACGCGTTATTGATGTGATGAATGATTCAGTTCACTTTAATAGCTTCCGGGACCCTGGCCTTAACAAAAGAATCCCACTGATCAGAGGTACAAGTAGAGAAGCAGATGTCAGTAGTATTTCTGGGCCACGGATACATAACTTTGTTGGCTCTGGAGGCAGTAGTACTTACAGTACCCCCAACAGTGATGGGCCACAGATCAAGAATTTTGTAGGCTCGGGAGGCAGCAAGGCATACAATGCCCAGAATAGTGAAGTTGTTAGCATCGGAAAAAATGACGAGCTCTATGCAGCTCGATTTGGTTTTCACGATAAAGTTGATGGCAGTTTTCTTTCTCTTGGAATTGGAAGTAACACAGACATCCAATCAAAATCTGATCATAGCAGCAGAGAGATAACTGGCAGTGGACTGTATGGTGCTGCAATCCCCCAGATAGATACTTCCCTTGCTCAACAAGCCATGGGAAGGTCCTTCAATCTTGGTCACAACTCCATTGGTGGACGATCAAGTTCCGAAAATAATGTCGGAGGATTGTATGGTGCTGTTACCCCCCAGTTAGATACTTCCCATGCTCAGCAAGCCACGGGAAGGTCCTTCAATCTGGGTCACAACTCCATTGGTGGACGATCAGGTTTCGAAAATAATGTCGGAGGATACACTAGGCTGGGAAATCATGTGGGAGGCTGGACCTCGTCTTATAATAATTTTAGAGTTGGGGGTGGTATTAATGCTAGTCCGAATTCAAGCCAGTTCCATAATGTACAAAAACCAGAAGCTAATAATATGCAACATGGTTTTCCTGCATCCAGCACTAGGGACCCATGCACTAAGGACCCACGCATTGTTGGTTACAGAACTGCAAGTTTTGCAAATTTAAGTGCTTATAAAGACTTTATGGGACCCTGTAGTAGTAGTAGCTCTACCAGGCTGCTTGATTCTGGACAGACTGCAGCATCAGGTTTGGCATTCGAATCTGTAAAGCTTAGCAGGAGTGCTCCACCAACTTGTGACGAACTACAGAAACACTTAACTGAAACTGTGCACAAATTATCACCAGAGTCTTCTATGGCTTCTTCTTTTCTCAGGTTCAAAGGAAGCTCCACCAGGCAAGAACATTCAGGTGAGTGATGCAAATCATTCGGCATTCTATATGAAAACTGGATATGAAACGATTAGATTGCAGTACAGGATTTTTGGCTTCTAAACATTTGGGTGGGGAAATGGGGCAGTGGGGGAGGAGTTGTTTATTTTATGACATGTTGCATGTGATTTGGCTTTCTTGATGCCTGTCATTTGTTTCTTGATATTGTCCCGGAATTCTTGACAAATTAAGGGTGCATCACCGCATTTTGGTCTCAGCGTCAGAGTGTGTATTTTAAGAATAGCTGGAGTACATTAGCAAGTTTCTGCCTGAACTTTGCTAACTCTTCTTGTACACCACAAGTGAGTAAAGCTCAAGTGAAATTTATTCTTTCAGTTCCAACCAGCTGCCACTCTTGCTCCATCGTGTGCGCCTTCTGTCTAGATATCTTAGCGATAGCCTTTAGCATAGTCCTTGCAATTGTCTATGGAGGCTAATTTTGATGCTTATTCCAAAGTAAAGATACAATGTCTCATTAGGTATCTGAGAGCTATTATAGAAATCCTCATTACCAAAAACCATCATAGGGTTTAGTATATTACACAGCTCATACATCTAACTTCTTGTTACATTAGAAAACTGTGCCAACCTTGTGCAACCAACAGGATTACATTAGTTTTCTTGTTAGGGTATTGTTTAAATATATTTAGCTGTCCTTCAGATTGAGGTACACAAAACTGTTTTGTGCCATAGGGGTTGGTTAGAACCACATCTCTGGGTGATATAAGTAATTTCTGTGTGTACTATCTATATGTTTTCTAGTTTCACAGGAGTGTTGCGGTTAGCAACGCTTACTTTATACTTTATCAATTCCCTATATACCTTATAATATTGGATGAATGTTTAGGATGCAGCACTCTAATAGATTGCATTGGCTTCGAATGGAAAGCTTTTTAATCTCTGAGCTGATTACGAGCTATGAATCCAATGATACTATGACTGTGAGCCTATTATGCGCAATTGTATTGACTTGGGTCGATGAAGAATTGTTCCTCCCAAATCTGTTTATAAGTTCCTGTAGTCTATACCCAATCTATGCATTTATTTGCAGGGCAGTTAGTAACAGCTTTCAAGAATGGCGCAGCTCAAGCTGTCGATTGCAATGGTCAACCTGCTAGGAGAAATCATGTTCAACTAGCCGGTAAGGGCATCATCGTTCCTCTCCTGTTATACCCTTCTGGGTTTTGGAATTGAATTCAGATTAGAGAAAAACAACTTTTCTTTGCCTTGGCAAAGCCTTCTCTCAAATACTTAAAGCTTATAACAACTTCAGTATATCGAACTAAGTATTCCTAGCTGGTGCTGTTGATGGTTGCTGTTGTGCACATAGTTATTCTATTTTTTTCATGCTTCCTAGTTTCTCTTGTGAATTGATAATGCAGCTAGCGAGCAAAAATTTTCTTGGGTAAAATTCTAAATTTTTTGCAATGGAGGACCCAATCCATTGATTCATGAGTTAACATAGAAACATTGATGGAACGTGGACTCAAGCAACGTATAATATGCAAAACATAAAAAGAGAATTTGCTAATACTTTGGTGACAGTGGACACTTTAGAACAATCCTTAACTTGTACAGCTATACTAAAGGTTGGAGTTGCTGTTTATGTGCATGTCCACGCAATGACTCCATCGGTGCCTTGAATTTTTTTGTCTGATATTGTGTTCTACTTTGCAGGACAGCTGTTTTCTGTAAATGACATTGCTGCCCCTTATGGTGCTGGTGGGGGCATGTTTCCCCCGAGGGTAGGTGTTCAAGTTAGTAAGGATAGAGCTGCACAAGCAGCTGGAAGTGGCCCTTTTCCTCAGAGACTAGGGGTTCATGTTAACAATTATAGTGCTGCTCCAGCTGCTGGGGATAGTCTTTTTCACAGAAGTACAGGCATTAAAGGTGCCGACTGTCATGTTGCTTATGGTGCTGAATGCGGACAGTATACAAAGGAGATAGGTGTCCAGACGGCAACCACGGGTACTAACTCATACCTACATCAAGGACCAATGTCTCACTTTTGGATTGTGTTGATAGAAAGCATTTGATATATTCATCGGAGCTAGAAAGTATCTTTCTTTCCTTATTGGGTTTTAGTTCTTGATTGAGAATACAAAATTGGTTTTATTGAGGAAGTCATTCATTTCAATTGACCGAACCTGCTTAAATATGCTTATCGAGGATGAGTTTTCTTGGCTATAATATGATTGTTAAAAATACATTATGTTTGGATGGAAACTGTATTATATCACTTTTAGTGAATTGCCTGCAGAAGGCTTCTAATTATATTTTCCAAAGGGCAGGCAGAGCCTTACTTTAAATAAAACTATGCTGGCACAATTTGATTTGAAGCTGGACCATGATGTAAGTAGGCTGGCTTAGGTCATCATCCAAGTCATCTTGTTCATTGTTGTTATGGGTGCATTTGTAATAAGATTTTAGTGATTGCATTGTACTTGGGAAACATGTCCGACCTCAACATTTGGTTGAACCTGTTTTGCTTCTGTTTTCCACCACTCGATTCCTTCACTCATACTATAGAGAGTTTTTTGGTGCATTTTGTTGCTATTATGATAGTTATATATCCCTCAAGATACTTTTGTTGTTTACTTTCATCTCAACTAGGACTCCTCTTCTGTTTGGCTCTTGATCTTCGTGGACCCTCCTTTACCCTGGCATTTTGTTATTATTTATATTATAGATGGATTCCCTGTTCTTTCTCATTATTATATTAAATTTTTTGCCTGCATAATATAACTTAATCATTGTTTTCATGCGATAGGCTGCTCTCGAGAAGGTTTACAAGCTCAGTTTCGCAAGGATCTCATTAGACCCGCTTTCCCCACCGGTATTAAGCATTAACTACACCTCATTCAAGTTCCAAATGAGTGTTTTCTCGTGCTTATGGCGTTATGTTTACAAATTACAGGTCAAGCATTTCCAACTGCAAATCGGTCTGGGCTCTCCCAGGCTTCTAAAGTTCTTGGTTTACCATCGCCATCTCTTAAAAGGAGGGCAATGCGACCCCCTCCAGCCACTCCATGGGTCCAGCGCAGGAAAATAACTCTTCCACCTCCCATTCAACCATATATTCTGTCTTCACAGACTGTTTCTGCTCCTTTTCCTCATATAAAATGGAAAGGTATGTATTTTGGCTCCTTCAAAACCCTTTGTTGTTCATAAATGTACTCTTCCCTTTCGAGTGCTGGGCTGTTTTTCTGTAGTCATAATGTCCTGACATTTATCGCATTGTGCGCAATGGACTGAAAGCTGCAAATTTTCATCAGTCTATTCATATTCTGAATGTGAATGCTAAAAAAATGAGCTAAAATCACTGGTCCATTTGTCCACACTTGTTTTGCTTTTGTTAAGAAACTGGATTTGCTTCGTAGTTTTCTGGATTTTCCTCACTGGTCCATTTGTCGACTCAAGATTTTTATCAACTGCCCTCGAATCTTTAATTGTTGGCTGTGCTCTGGTAATGCGGCTTTCGAAGGTTGCTCTTTCTCCTTTTCACCTTGTGTGAGGCATTTTTCACTAATGCACGTCATGGTCAGTCTTGGCCACAGTTGTAAAAGTTCTTAGGTCAATCTTGAGGATCCCCTTGTTATCCCCCGAGCTACTTCTTGTGAGAGCTGGAAAACTTTTTTTGTGTTGGTATGATGAGTTTGTAGTGGGATTTAACAAGAGAAAGGAAAATGATGGGAAAATCAAAGAATAGAAAGATAACGGAGATAATGAAGTGAAGAACTAAATTTATTCTTCGGTTCCCCCATCATTTCCTCTCTTGGTTAAGCAGCTCCACGAATCCCTGATTCAAACATAGCTTACGGGTGTTTGTGACCAATTCAGCATATTAATATGGTCAACCGAAATTGCACCTCGTGATAAGCTCCACGTTGATTCTGCTCCTGTACAACTATTATCAAACTCATGCAGGCACGGAAGTCCTCATTTGTGGGTCGTTTTTCTCAAATCAGTATGTGCTATAATGTTAGCAACTTCTACCATAAAAGCAATGACACTGCGAAAATTGTGATTTGCAGGTGTGGATGGACTTCCTCAACCAATCAGAGAGAAATGTATGTTATGTAAGAGGGATCTTTCATTTACACCAGAAGGCCCCGTGCACCAGCCAACCGTTCCACCTTCCGTTGCTGTTCTTCCGTGTGGCCACACCTTTCATAACCATTGTTTGGAAACCATCACTCCTGAAGACCAATCTAAAGATCCTCCATGCATTCCTTGCGCCACCGGCGAGATATAAGTTCCTGTATTCTCTCCTTTTGTAATATGCCAGAACCACAAGTAAATTTTTGTCTAAAATTCTGGAGTATTTATCGATACAAGAGAGGAAGAAAAGAAATTGAACAAATGATGTGTTGAAGAGGAATTGTTGATACTAGGTAAAATTCAGAAAGCTGTAGATATAGACAAAAGATTATCTCAGAGATATAGTAGTTATGGCTCTAAAGGCGACACCGAAACTCTTCCCCAATTTTTGTCCATCCCATCAACTAGAGCTCAATGGGCAGCTTGTAAACCCTTTTGTGATTCGAACATCGGAGTTAAAGTTGTGTAAGTTTACAAGTTCTGAGTGAATCTGTGTACTGCATTATTTTCTTCCTGTCTTTTTTCTTTGTGATACCTGCAAATCATAGTATTTTGTATCGGTGGAAGTTGAACACGAGACCTGCAGCTTTGCATAGTGTGACGTGGATGACTTGTTTCTGGACTAATTATTGGGTACTCGCAAAGTATCATGTGGCAAAGTGGTATTTCACTATGTACATGGGTCAATCTTTGTCTCCCAACAAGAGTGATTGTTAATGTTACATTCACAAAATTTTAAACCCTACACTAAATTATGGTACGAGTTATTATATGTGGATAACTGAAGAATTTACGACCTGAAGAATACGGCGCAAAGCTTGATGAGTGCTTCTTATGTTTTCATCTGCTAATTCAAGCATTAAAATGCTACTATATTAATCCAAATTACAACTTTTTTGTGCTACACTTATTTTCTGTTTTAGGTTTGGGAGTTGGGAAGATTAATGGTCCCAAGTTGTAGCTGCAACTGCTCTTAAATAGACCAAAAAAGTAGACTTTTGGCCTACAAAAATTGTTGAGAAGGAAGTCACCTACCAATTTGAACTTACCTTTCTGGCTATTCATATTGCAGCTAATGCTATAAAAGCACAATTTTGGACACACAAGTTTCACAAAATTTTCATTTTACTCCATAGTAGTACTAGATATGATTCAACGTGCTTTGCACGTGGTTACTAGTTGGTATGCTTGCCCGTTGGTGAAAATCAAAGATGTGCATGCAACGGAATTGGATTTTTCATAGGATATATGCACGCAAACAATTTTTGACCCTGGGTCAAAATATTTACCATGTTCAACTTCCAATTGTGCGAAAGGCTTAAGTTGTCAGGGAATGGGCTCAACAATGTATATCAAACTATTCAGCAATATTTGCCCTATTGTTTAATTAACTTACACTCGTTATTTCTTGGCACCACCAAAAGACAAACACATGAAACAACAAATAATCAATGACACAAAACAAAGTAGAAACATATTTTTGAAAGAACACTATAAACACAATTTTCTCAACCTGCGTAGGCAAGTAATGAGGAGTCAAATACATAAAATTCAATAACTGAGGCCCGGTGCCCAAGTTCTTGAACAGAGTAGAAACATACCAGCACAGGACTTAGTGGAGAAAGCATACCATTAAGGAGCATAATCGATCAATCTTTCTCATTTATTAAGTTGCAGTGAAAAAATAACCCTGTCTACCTAATGAAGAAAATTACCATTTCAGTTGATATAGGATCCACAATTGTTCATCTGTCAGTGCCTGAATGAAAAGCATGTTGCCCCTTGTTGCACAAAATAGCATCCGTTCAAAACTAAGAACCTTGGCCTTACTTATAATGCCACTAATAAATCTTAAACCAGATTGATTTGATGGCCCAGATCGCATCTCCTGCATAATGGATTTTATTAAACAAACAAAATCATGTTTGTTGTTCTTCGTATAAAAATTTATTTGACAAACCAGACAATTACCCGTTCAAGTAAAGATGATGTATCATCATAGTCACCATTAGAATAGACATGATCATTTAACTCTGTTTCCTCTGCAGCTGAATGGCCGTTACTTGAAACAAGAAAACCAACTGCCTGAAATTAAACGGGAGAAGGCTTAAGATTAGCGTCCAAAACCATATTTAGAATGGACACTTTTGCACATTGTTAAGAAAGAACACTCTAGGTTTGTAGCATTGATTTATTGAACCTTACTCAACAAGCACTTTTGCCCATTGGGACTGAGTGGGTAAAGCGTAAAAATCCAATAAATGCATATTACATATGTTTGCACTCCACCTCAGGTAATGAACGAGTTTGTAAGAAAGAAACAGGGAACACATCATGGCTTGGGCCTCATCTGCCAATGATTGGATAGTGATAGTGATAGTGATAGTGATAACTTTATGGCTTGGGAATCATCGGAAAATATTTGGATGGTGAGTCAACAATGAAGCAATATGGGTTGAGCTACAGATCAAAAGTGGGGTAAATGTGAAGGCCAGTTGATGAGGTGAATAGAAGATTATTACAGTGCTTAAAGTTGATGAGTTGAAGTGAGTCAAGTGGCAAAGTGCAGACAGTTCCTTGATGATGCAACTCGTACATGAAGACGTAATATCTTTTTCATTGATAAGTAAGAAGACATAACAATAAGAACAACAATATTTAAAGTAGTTGTAATTGTAGCATATAGTAAAACTAAAACATGTTTGAACATCCTGAGTTGGCGAAGCAAAGAAAAGGACAAGGCGACAAATGAAAAAGAGAAAATCTCCAATCATTCAAAGAAAGGAACTTGATTGTCATGTGTGTAAATAGCAAATAGCAGCATATGTATATCAAATTTGAGAACAAAATATGTCAGAGAATAACAATAGGTTGTCCGAGCAATCATTCCCTTCACAACTGTTGAAGGAATTGATATGAGAAGTCAGATAGAATGTCATTGGTCCTCATTGCACTGGAGAAAATTGCAAGAAAGTATACCTTCTGTAGTACCATCTTGAACTTCAGCATCTCATTATAAGTCTGCCGTAGTTTCTCATTGTTATTGTTCATCTCAATTAACTCATGTTCATGCTCAGCGAGGAGTACCTGCAATTAATTCGTTAGAAATTGCACGTAGTGTTCCAAAGAAAACCTTCCACTAGAACGAAGAAAAATTAATTTCTTCACTTAATGTTGATGGTGCAGGGGAGGGAAAAAAAAGAAAAAAGCCAGAAAGCTCCTTTTAGGGAAAGGATTATTGTTGGTCCTTTTCTCTACTTGAAGATGCTCAAATACTAACAAAAGTAAAAAGAATGACGACTTGTCCAAAGGTGAACCGTTAGAAAATGGACCTCTAGTTCCTGCAAATCCAGATCCGGTTGCAAGGGAGGACGAGCAGAAGACATTAGACCAGGTTTATGTATTTGATCTTTGAAAAGCCTTAGGTTCCTTGACATCTCTCCACATCTTTTAACCTGTGAATAATACATAGATGAAACAAAAGTATAAGGGGAAACTGCAGCACAGGTTTCTAGCCATGGGATTCGTATTGAGGAATAACAAGTTGCCCCTTTGATTATAAAGCGATAACAAGTTGAATAACACGTGCCCGACCATCTGTACTTTTTCTCCTTACTCGGCGGTTTTCAAGGAAAACGACGGCTAACGATCGGCGTTGCCCTCAACGCCGATTTTTTAAGCGCCGGCACAGTTACTCTTTCTTGTAGTGGAGAAGCCATGAAACCCTATTGACGAATTAGGGTTTCAAAAATTCGAAATGAAAATCATAGCTTTCTGTACCAAATCGAGAGCGAGAGAGAGAGAGAGAGAGAGAGAGAGAGAGAAGGGGGGGGGGGGGCATGGTGGTGAGCCGGAGTGGTTGGATCGCGATGGGGGACAGTCGATTGAGCGCGAGCTTCGAACAGCCATGAGTCGCCGCTCTTCTTTCTCTATCGTCTGAAAGCCCTCTCTCTCTTTCTAGCGTGAAAAAATGAGAAGGGACACAGAGGGAAATATGGGAAAAGTTTGGAAGGGGTATTAGCAAACGGAAAAAGACCCTTGAGGACAACCAAATCAGCCAAAACTATGAAAATACCAGCAGAGGGCAAATCAAATCGATGGGTAAAATCGTCCAAATTGGGCAAAATGTGGTAAGACATGGAATTGGCTCAAGGCTCTATTATAGCCTTTGGTATGGATATGGATATGGATACTCCTATTGCTTGCTATTTCTTCCCGCGAATCCGCAGAAACAAAGCACAATTCCAACCCCAAGTTAGTACTATCAAATGAAGGAAGATTCAAATATGGCCTTCTTCCACGCGCACTATGATAATCAGAACCGTTTCTTTTTTTGACCTCGTCGATAACATCAAATTTGTCAGAAATCATGTTTGAACAAATATTACTCCCTCCGTCCCATTTTAAGTGACCCCTTTGGCAAACGTGTATTTTTTTGGATGTTAAAAAATGTACTTTCGTAGAATGATTTTAATATTTTTTTGCACCAAATTAAAATACTCAATGAGCACTTTAATTTGGTATAAAATGAATTAAAAAATTATATAGAGAAATGCATTTTGTGGGAGTTCGAAATTGCATTTATTCCCATAGTGGCCACTTAAAATGGGACGGATGGAGTATTTGATATGCTATCAAACCTATCTATGTCGTGATTCGTGAACAATAAATTCTGAACAAGCATTTAATAAAACTTTTAAGCGAGTATAGGAGGAACTTGGTCCATGACGAGTACGAAGCATCCGTGCACCACCTTTTCTTGGAACGAACCATGCAACCACCTCTCGTAGTGCTCGACGGCTCATCCAACACGACCAAAGCCAGCTTTCCTCGTTCTCTTTTTCTGCTCAAAAATTCTGAACAGCCTGGTCTTCTACGCTGCTAAGAAACTCCTGAAACATTTGAACCCCGTGCATAAGACTCATCGGCCTTGTTTGATAATCCAGAAAGAGAGAGGGGG
>JAXBDA010003783.1:0-32539 GCA_036023075.1 Gaultheria prostrata | reverse complement strand
TTTGACAAATCCTCGCGTTGGACCTTAAAAACATGTTTTAAACACATCTAACGGTTCGGATCATCGAAATTTGATCTCAAACAAAAAATCCCAGCAATTTTCGTCCCAATATGGACGGAATATAACGACATGTGCCTTAAAAAGGGTCTTTTCAAAGTTCAGGGTTTAATTGATTACGATTTTCATATGTAAGTGGGTTGTGAACAATTTTTTTTTTTCCCAAATAAAAGTGATGGGTGTTTGTCTTAACAAAGCCTCTTAGTTGTGAAACCTTGAAAAATGGGTACATATTTTTTGTGATCGGCAAAAAAAAAAATTAGTATTTGAACATGAAGTATAAAGATTAAAAGGGGTTTGGAGTCTTTGGACACACAAGTATAAAGCCACCCAAGACCCGGTCTCCAAAACTGGCAAGAAACCAACCAGGGAAGATACCAAAAATGGACTAGGCCCAAATAAATGAACCCAAACCAACCCAAAAACACCCAAAGTGGATTGGGCCCAAAAATAAGGCCCAACCAAAACAACCCCAACTGATTGTGTTTTGGGGCCAGTCTACAGACCTTTACTCAGAGCAAAGCTCTAACTTCAAATAGGGCACTTATTAAAATGCTAATGGACGGTGGAATTGATTCTCCGAATTAATTGAAATGCGTACAAATTGGTTCAAGCGCCTGATTATAAAAAATAATAATAATAACAACTGGTGATTGTGTTGTCAGATAGGGATCCGTGAAACTAGTCTCTCATACTATAGCTCAGAATCGGTGTGACCCAAATCTAAAGCACAGTGTTGGTCCAAAAGCTATTGACCCATAAGGGCCCCTTGAATCATAAAACTGGCGCAGGCTCGCACTTTGTTAGGCCTTTCAATATGGGAAATTGTGTTGGAGTAATAATTATGGGCCTCAAGGGAGCAAACGAACCGGCTTTGTCGAGCTTAAGCTCAAATCGTTTAGGCCCCATTCCACTAACTCAAAAAATCAAAAGTCAGTTTATTGTATTTTTTGAAACAGGTCATTCCCTCACAATATATCACATTAAAAAATCACAAAAAGCAAACGCGTATTTCGAGTTCTCACATAAAAAAGCTAAAAAACCAAAAAATCAAAAAAGTCAAGTTAGTGGCACACCCCCTTACTAAATGAGCCAAAAATTTGAGCTCAAACTCGAGCTTGGCTCGGTAATAAATGAGCTGAACTTAACAAACGAACCGAGCTTTGGGGTTGTTCTCCAATGGATTTTATGAAGATTTGATAAAATCATACCCTTGATTTTATTCATTCTGTAAAAAGATTCCATAAAATTTCCCATTTATGCCCATTTTTGAATGTAAAAATGGGAGATTTTATGAAATCTTTTGCAGAATGAATAAAATCAAGGGTATGATTTTATCAAATCTTCATAAAATCCATTGGAGAACAACTCCTTTGTCGAGTCGAGCCGAACTTTAGAGTGTTAAACTTGACTCATTTACTAAATAAGCTCAAAACTCGAGTTCGTCTTAATTACTAAACAAATACAGTATTCTAATTTTCGTATTGAACGAAAAAGAAAAATAAAAGAGCAGTTCTACAATCCCGAGTTAAGACCATGAAAATTCTTCTTAAAGTGAGAGCTGTGTTGTCCATTTTCACTTGAGTGTGCAATTCATGCACACTCAAGTGAATCTGAATCATTTAATTCAATTTATGGGCATAATGTTTTTCTCTATTAAACTTGTATAATTACCATCAGAATGAGTTTGATTTCTTTGAGATCTTTTTAGTATTTGGATTTATGATGCTAACGTGAAAATTAATAATAATAATAATAATAATAAAGTAGTCAAACTTGACATTTCAGCAAGACAAGGCCCCATGATCCAATTTACCCAAAAAAAAAAAAAAGGGCCACATGATCCCATCCAATCTGTCATTGTTTTGTATACGCAGCCTGACTTTTTGATTCATCGACCACTTTTTTTTTTTTTTTCAACGGCAAAAATTATCCGGGTCAGCTTATTCGCATCTCGATTAATCTCCTTCCTGACCTGGTTAAAGACATCTCGTTTAATCTCCTTCCTGACCTGGTTAAAGACGGACAATCCATGCCGGAACTGAAAATTGGCAATACTACTTTTTTGTTATTATTGATTTAAGAAGTGAAAGCAAGAGGGAATTCAAGCTTGTTTTCCTACTCAATCAAATAGGAGTACATCACTTCTCGACACCGAAGAATTTACCCTAACCAACAATTCAAACATGAAATATATCGATCGCAGATCAATTAATCAACAAAGGCAAGAATCATCCTAAAAAGGAAATGGAATCGGAAACCATGCAATGCACACTACAGAGTTATAGTGCATAATCTCAGTCGTCCAAAGTATTTTTAATAGTTTAGATTTCAAATAAACTGAAGGAGCGACAGAGAGAGATCATGTTGGAACTAACACTACCTCATCTTCCTCCCCATAGCCTCCAATATTACAGCTCATGTAAATAATAGCCAATGCAAAAACCATCAAAACAACAGAAAACCATCCCCCATGAATCATCCACATTCCACCAACATTCCCTTTTACACCGACTTCGTATCTCTTCACTTCTTCCACATTTACCCCTACCACCTTTTCTCCTCCTCCTCCCACCACCACCACCACCTCTCCTCTCTCCACCTTCTCATCAGACAACGAAGAACCCGATCCCGCACCCGAACCACAACGAACATGATAACCAGAAACCACCTGATCTTGCTTTGATCTCCCACAACTACCATAAGAAGACACACTACAAATCTCCTCCCTCTCTCCAAAACCCACCTCGGTTTCGCTCTCTTCCGCTTCAAAAAGCCTCCTTCCCTTCAACTTACCGCTCTCTAGAGCCGCTTTTCGATCTCTTATTATCTCCTCCCTCGCCGCGTCGTTGCTTCTGCCCCTAATCTGAAGAGAAGACATAAGGCTTCCAGGGGAGTTGCTCAGCAGTTGGAGGGTTTTCAAGATGGCGTTCGAGCTGTCGGCCGAGGACCGGCAGAGTGGCCGGGGTTTGGAACTGTTGAATGAGTTCCACTCTCTTTCAAGGATACTGAAGTCTTGTATGAGTTTGTCTACGCCTTGTTGATCTGCTTCTAGTACTTGTGATCTTCTTCTTTTTCTCAAGGTGGGGTTTCTTCTTTTTGTCATTTTAATCATATGGGATTTGTGCAAAAGTGTTTTTTATTGTTTTTGGTGGGGTAGTGATGATTTTGAATATGTGAGATTATTGCGGGATAATGATGTGAACTAACCTACTACTACTCCCACGTTATCAAAACGTCCCGTTTGTTTTTTGAATTTTGATTTTTTGAAAATTCAAGATTATATAACCGTTCTTCTTTGTAAGTATTTTGTGTGGGGGTGCTTTTATTTTGTGGGTAATTACTTAAATTTATATTAGGGAAATTAAAGACTATTTTCAGGTATTTAATGAGGGGAAAAATAAGCTACGTATATGGTTTTCAAAAAATGGAATAACCTCTGAGTTGGGTTTATTGATCTTGATGCCCTCTCAAAAATAAAACGACAAAATTATTTACTCCTATTTGAATAACACCACGAAGCACAACTATGAGAGCATCAAACACTAAACTTAATATTCGAACAAAACCATTTCAAAATAACACCAAAAGCAAATGCAAAATAGCAGCAACCCCGTGTCATTCACGGGGAGAAGAATTTGGATCCCAAGCGGGTAGGGATTACGTGGTTCTGAGGGCACATCTCGGCCGTCAAACTAAAGATTCTATTCTATTTAACATTAACGGTCAAAAAATTCTATAACCACAATTGGGTCATCCAGAATCCCAGATTCCAAGCTATTATGGTTCTTCACTTTCCCCGTAGGCTCCTAGAGGGATAGTAGGGGTAATGTGGTGATGAGCACACATCTCAGCTGTCAAACTAAAGATTCTGTTCTATTAACGTTAATGGTCCAAAAATTCTCAATAACCACAATTGGGTCATCCAAATTCCAAGCTATTAGGGTTCTTCACTTTCCCCGTAGGCTCCTAGAATTATGCTTTAACTTCCTTTTCACTGGTTAACTGTTGCTTTTATTCTTTTCATCGAAAAAGCATCTGTTTTTTAGAACAATCACCACACAAATTGGTTTCCAACTTTCCACGACTTTTGGACCATCTTGGACAACTTTGGAGTATCTCAAGAAAGGCGTAATAAAATCACAAGCCTACAAATCATAAAGGTGTATACACAGATACGGTAATTTCGACCCCAAAAAATACAAGGTACGATAATAGTTTACACAAAACATTCTTGTGGAAGTAATATTCAGATTTTATCAAACAGGTTTCACGACAAAACCAAAGAGACCAAGATCGTAGGGATGCATGCTTAAGTCGCCAAAGCGCATAGCAAAATTTAGTGCAAGTTTGTGCACAAAATAGATAACAGTCCCGCAAAATGGATGAGCCTACATCAGCATTTCAGACATTGTAAGCATTAGCTTAAACATTCACTACCAATCAATTCTCAGAAAAACCTAGAGCAGTAGTCACCAAAAAGGGCACTTGTAATTCGAGGATACCATTGTCAACTTGCTAGCTTCTATCTCGCTTAGCATCAGGTGGTAAGGTTTGATATGTCTTCTATTACGCCTTTCCCATCCGTAGCATCAAAAAAGAAGAAATTTTTTAAAGGATCACCTTTGCCTGATATTGCTTTAATAACCTCCTATAAAACCACATTTTCAAAACATGCTAGCAAATCAAAATCACGTTTTTCCCTTCAAGTAGAACATCGTAAAATGTAGAGGTCGGATATTTTCACCTGTCCAAGAATTCCTCCAATTATGGCACAAACGGGTGGGAATTCTCTTGTCCCTTCCAACAGTCTCTCCAGGAGAGAATCCGGAATAAGAGACTCGTTTAGTGACTGCAAAGGCAGAATGTAGGACCAGTTAGATCCCCATCAATTTATCGTTTCAACATAATTGCAAGTAACAAAATAACGGCATTACATGTTCCTCCAATGCTTCTTTCCTCAGCTTCAAAACCTTAGGGAGGTCTTCAATCGAGGTCTGTCCTGGATTTCGTCCCTCAGCTTCTTCAAACATCTCTATCACTGAAATCACAATCAGCAATTTGCATCTGCTTCAGATTATAAAAGCAATAGAAATCGCGAAACACCATAACAGCTGTGGCGAGAGGGAGGACTCATAATGACGACAAATTTTTTAACACACAATCCGTAGAACTAGTTTGGAGATGCAAAATGGGACACAAAAACTGAAGAAAAAGCATTTCCCAGAGAGAAGGTCTGAATATTGGTTGATTCCAATTGAGGGGGGAAACAAATGTGGCGTGTGCGCTGTCTCTGTGCGTGTTCTAGGCAAAAGTGGATATTCTGCAAGTGATGTCTATTGCGTAATCTATTCCATGCCCCATCCCGAAATCTTAAAAAAGAACGAAGAAGAAAGAAAGAGATCTACTACACCTCTCATAGCAAAGTATAGCTTTGACATCCTCTTGGGAAGGGATTTCCAAGGTACTGCAATTGCTCCCTGTCATAAAATAAGGCCATTCCAAATGTCATATAATTAGAAGAAAGGAATTTCCAAGGAAGAAAAATCAATAGTTAATGCATAAATGCAAGGGTAAATTTCACTGAAACCCCCAAGGTTTTCCTTAATGACATATACCCCTTCATGTATGAAAAATGACTAAACCACCTGTGGTTTTATTGTTCATTTCACACACACCCCAACCAACAATGTCTGACAGAACACTTGATGGAACCACCCAAAGGTAAAACCTCTCAATTCTAAATTTTTTAAAACCCAAAAGTAATAAATTTGTCCTTTTTAACCAAAATGGTTCTTCCAATGACTAAAAATAAAGGGCTTCAAATACATTTTATCCTTTTTGATCAAAACAACACTTCCAATGGGTAAAACAAAGTCATTTTGATTCAAAATAACTTAGTAGATACTTTTTTTTTTATATATATTATTAGAAAGGGTGAACAAGTAGATAGTCATTTTTTACTCATTCCATCACATGCTTTGATAGACAATTGTCGATTTCGGGTAGCGTGAAACACACATAAAAACCACAGGGAAGTCGTCGTCATTCTCATACGTGAAGGGGGTATCTGACATTATGGAAAATATGCAATGTTCTAAAAGAAGGTATGGAAGGCCGAGTACTCGCCGCCTAGGCGCTAGAAAGCCCCTCTCCGACTAAACCGACTAGCCCGACTAATTGCCCGACTAGGCGCCGAGTACTCGGCCCTGGAAGCTAGAAGGTGCCCGGCCACCCAGGGAGCGCCTAGTGAGTTTTAGAACCTTGAAAATATGTCAATGAAATCCACTCCAAATGCGAAGATATAGTATGCGTCAACTATTCTTAAGCTCTTCTTGTTGGCCAACGTGATAATACCCTCACAATGAATTTAAAACATAATATACTCTCGCCGGAAAGTCCTCGGCACTGGAAAAGTTCATCGGAAAATTCCGTTGGCGCCAGAGTCACCAGAAAATTGCACTGGCGCAGATGACCATATCTGGAATCACAAGAGGAGGTTATCTGGACTTAGAAGATGTGGTTATCTGTACTATATCGTTTTTAAAAAAAACCTACTTTGGATCAGATGTGGTTATCTGGACTCACAAAAGGTTATTATCTGAACTCACAATATGTGGTTATCTGGACTATATCTTTTTTTTAAAGCCTACTGGGGTCAAATGTGGTTATCTGGAATTTTTTTAAAAAAAAAAGTCTAATTGGGATCAAATCTTCATCCACCCCACATGTAAGAAATTAAAAAAAGACAAAAAAAAAATTAAAAAAACATGGTCACGGTCCTCACAGATGGGGAAGGAAAGTGGAACTCTTCGGATGAGTTTCAAAATTTATAAACTGAGTGTAGCCAAATAACTTAATAACAAAATAAGTTTTAATTGACCAAATAAAATGAAAATGGGAGCATAAGGAGTATCACAGTAGCACAGATGGTGTTGTAGCTAATCATAAGTTCTAATAAAAGGATGATAAAGAGTTAATAGTGGGCTAGTGGCTCCCAGAGTCCCACCTACCCTTTAGGCTTGTATTCCCAACATACATTACTGTCCTCTTATGACTTATATCCTTGGAGAATGAGAAGTCTGTAGCAGAACGGCGTGAAGACTCAAAACAAGTTCTAGATCCAACAGGAGACTTCGCCGGAGAAGAAGTTGACAGGCTGCCGGAATGTGCCTAAAGGCCCAGAAAACTCACTTCTGGCTCTTATATTCTCCTTCTGTATTTTTCTTGCATTTCTTTTATTTTTTAGCTGACCGGTATCCATGGCCGGTACTCGCCGGAAAGGCCAGAATTCACTGGAACTCTCCCATACGGTCGAAACCCGCCGGAATGTTCTGCGAAACGGAATCAGACATTCGTTGTACCCATTTTTCGGCGGAGCCCTCCTTGCCTCCTCTCACACACCCCAAAACCACCTTCACCAGAATTGACTACAATCTGAAATCTCCGGCCAATTTGAGGCAATGTTGACCCCGATGGAGTTCACGAGGAGGTGGGGGAGCCAAAGGCCTACTCAGCGGCGTCACTGAAAGACTTGATATAGGCGGGGTCAGAGGCTTCGGCTTGGACGAAGGCAGTGCGCGGTGGATGATCTATGGTGGTGGTGTTGATTTGGGAGGCGACGGTAGAGAGAGAGAGAAGGGGTTCGTCGGAGAGGCGTTCGCCAGAGATGGAGGAAACCAGGGGTGTGTCGTGGAAAGAGAAGCGCGGGGTATTCTCGTATTTTGGATGTGTGAGTGGACTGGATGTGTTAGGAAAATATTAGGTGGACTGGATGTGTTGGGAAATAGCTATAGTGGACTCTATAGTAACTGGCCCATAAAGATATGGCCTAGAAAAGAAGAAGTCGGCCAGCACCTTATTAAATGCATGCTATCATGCTCATTAACCAAGTCAGACTACAGCTGAGCTGAAAATTTGACTCAGTAGCACTTTAACTTACTATTTTCATTTGTCATACCTCAAAACTGGGATACTGAAGTTGGCATTCAACAGTTTCATCAACCTTTATCTGCAAAAAAAAAAAACTGAATTGAAAACAGAAAAGATAACCGCAAACAGAAATGATATAGTTAGACAAAAGAAACCCAGCTCATAACTTTAGAGAACTAAGTATCCGAGAAAATTTGCAGAAACCACCAAATGATTTCTCTATCCAGTAAAGCAAGACAGAAGGACTAAGGCGTTAGCAGATTAGCATGTTGAAGGGGGAACATTGATCCTAATGCTCTCTTATTATCATACTTTACTAAAAGTGCACCAAGAGGAAAAGGGAATTCAGCACGAGAAATTAGCTAAGGTGAAGAAGTTAGGTCAAAGCAATGCCAGTGACTAGAAGTTTTTCCAGCATCACATTGTCTCCTGCAACTGGCGATGAGTAAATGTCCCAACGAAGCCCTTGGGCAGTATTTTCAGATCAAAAAAAAAAATTGTCCCAAGGAAATCAGGTTTACCAACTAACAATATAAATCAAACTTGTTTATCCAATACTCTTAGAGCATATCACAAAGCCTTCTGATTGAAGGATTAATGGTAAACTAAGAGAAGGCTTGACTGGAGTATTAAAAGCAATTCACAAAAGAACAAAATGATAGACTACATAGGAGAATTAAAATGAAATCCAGTCACCTTTGAATAGGTAAAGTTCTGCAGATCAACAAATATTTCACCGCAGGAATCTCTACAGTCGACCGAATAAAATGCAACCCGCTTTGACAACTTGCGGCATTTCTCATTAATCGATTTCTGGTCAAGAAGAAAACAGAGAGAGAGAGAGAGAGAGAGAGAGAGAGAGAGAGAGAGAGAGAGAGCAAAAGTATCAACAAAGGAGGGATCTGTATAAGTGGGAATAATAAGAATCTAAGACAATATATGACTTTGCTCCAGAAGTAAGAGTTAGTGTTTTACTTTTGCAGTTAGAGAGCAAGAACTGACGACTACAACATCAAACTTGTTATAGAAGTCTCCGCCAAAGCTAGACAGATCTCCTGTAAGAATAACATTTGGATTTCATCAAGACATGCAGCTAAACCACTCATGACCACAGTAGAATAATAAACAGAAAATTTTATCAAAATATAGATAGATTGTAAAACTAACACCACAAAAAATTTCACCACACCATCATGCACAGCAAGATCTAAGTTCATGTGTCATATACCTCTGATTATCATAATTCTTCCCTAGATAGGTTGTAACAACTAACGCCACAAAATTTCACTACACCATCATGCACAACGAGATCTAAGTTCATGTGTCATAGACCTTTGATGATCATAATTCTTCTCAAGAAAATATCTTCTGGCAGCACATGGTATGATCGTGAAGTTAATAAGCAAAGCACCTTGCTTAATGTGATATTCCCTCCTACAATTATATCATCTACTCCAACTGGCCTCAGTAAATTACACGATAGTCAGTAGCACAACACCATTTCATTGAGCCAACAGCATAGGTAATTCGTGTAGAATGATGGTCGATTTAAGTTTGTTCGTTGTACAAGTAGGTAATATAGTTTGACCAAAAAATACAAAGAGAAAAGGTAAAAGGAAGCAAACCTTTTTCAACTGATACACGGACCATTGGATTGAAATCTTTCAAGGAATCACAACAAAGCTCAGCAAGAGATTTCCCGGAAAAGACATCCTGATCGGGTGCAATTAAAAAATTCGCTGATAGTGATTCCTCGGTCACTGGGCGATCATCCATTAACGTCAAACTACCTACTCCAGCTAAAACAATGTTCTTGCAAAACTGCCCCACATAAAATAGCAAAATTAGCACATATGCTTGCAGATTCACCCAAAAAAAGCTTGTCCAAACGATTTTATCGATTATGACCAAAGAAAAATACAACACAAGTCTACTGTGATAAATAACGGCACGGGAATATTTCCACACAATCTACGAAATAGTTTTCCCTTTGAATGGATAATAATGCTCGTGTGTGGACACATGAAAATGAAGGATAAAATCATAAATTTACCTCAGCAACAGTTCCTTTGAGTCCACTGACTAAAATATGAGCCTTGCTCAGCCTAAAAGCAGTAATAAACTCCATAGTGAGAGAAACGTAATTCAACTTAACAATTTCAAAAACTCATGCATTGTAATCATGATGGCAGCATCAAAACATTGGTTTAGATGAAGTCCATGAGCAACATAGCCGGACATGTGCAAACAGTACACGAAAAGGGAGATTTAAGTAACCTTCGTTGAGCATCAGCACCCCAAACCCTAATCTGGCGATCATATAATGCAGTTTCCTGCTCTGTCAACTCCTCACCGTCCATTTCCAGCTTCAACCTGAGACAAGCAATTACATCTAATCAGCACAATCAAATAGATACACATATAAAAAAATGCAAACTAAAATATTAAAGGAATGTGCATGTATGGAGAGAGTAACAGAGGGCAAAGCGGAACCCCAATGCAAGGAGAAGAATCAGATGAAATGGTAAGGATTGAGGAGCTACACAGTTTTTTTAGTGCTAAGACTTGAGGCTACAATGAGTCAAATTAGAAGCTATCCGCACTGGTAATTTTGTGAACAAAACTGAGAATAGACCGGGTGTCATGAGCTCAACCCGGTCAACAATACTTAAATTTTCAACAGCTGCTCGCATGGAACTAATTATTAAGAGAATAAATACAAAAGAGAGTTCTTTCATCGTGTTTTCTTTCTGTTTTTGATACATTTGTATTTCACATTTCGAAAAACTATGCAGTAAGTATATTGCCCCGAGTGAGAAGTTAGATAATAGTATGAAGGGGATAATAAAGTCCCAAATTACAACCAATGAAGCTAGCCCATGGGCTGAGCTTCTACGCCTAACTAGGAGTTCAGGAGTTTAACTCTCGCATTTGGGTGTAAGTAGGGTATCTCTCCACTCTCTGAACTTCCTTACTAACTAACTATCGTGATTTATATCGTACTTACAGTTGGGAGAAAGAAACGTAAGATAGTGGCACCTATTAATCACAACTAGAAATTTTCTTCCCATAATTGACAACAATTGGATACTACTAAACCTAAACACTAATTACAGCATGCGATAGTTGATTCGACACCGAACTGAAAAGCCTTAAGTCTCTTCTTTGGGTAAAACAAAACTTATTCAGCAAAAGCAAGCATCAACAAAAACACTCAAGGCTTCTACCTCAGTAAATTACACAAACATCAAATCAGTACCCACAATAACAAGAGCAAACCAAAGAGATACAAATCCCATCATCATATGGAAAACAAATCCAAAGACAAGGAGCAGAAACAGGAAAACAAAAAAATTTGACAGTACTTAAACTAGGAAATCAACTACAACTAAACCAGCAAATCGTAGAGCACATGTGGGAAAAAAAAGAAGCAATTAAACCAACTAAATTGTAATATCATCAAATCAACTAAACCAGAAAATCAGTTAATGAAAGCCAAATACTTAGTGAACTTCTAAGATACAAGCAGACTGTACTCAAAACAAATCTTTGAGTAGCCCAAACCTTGTGTAGTAAGTATATAATCACATACGACTAGAAGCCCTAAGTTTGATTTGAAAGAGAGAGTGAGAGATTGAGGGAAGACCGATTAACGGAATTGAGATTGGAGTGGTGACTGAACGAGAGTTGAGTGTGTGCTAGAGCTGTGAATCCTTCCCGATTGTTGCCGCCGAGAACTCTTCAAGCCGTCGAGCGGCCTCACTCCGGCGACGGTCGCGGAAAGAGAGTAATTGGGAAGGAGAGGGAGTAGAAAGTCGCGAGGTTATTTTGCAAAAATAAAAAGTAGAGGATTATCGACATACTCTCCGTCCCAAAAAGTTTGGCTTACTTATAAATTTCAAGATTTTATGTACACTATACAATATTATCCAAAATTTATAACTTTTCAAGTTTGCCCTTCATTAGTTGACTCTAATAAAATAGGACTTAATCAAGTTTTGAATTTAAAATTTTTTCCGACAAGCGAAAAATCTTGTTGCTAGTGTAATCAGAGAGCTTTTTCAAAATTTTAAAATACATTTTAAAATTTAAAATTTTCAATTCTTCTTCTTTTGATCTCATTATTTTGATTGTTAAAAACATCTCAAGGGCAAAAATGGAATTTACTGGATTTTTTTTGTTGAAAATTTTAAATTGATCCTATATTTTGGGACAGCCAAAAAAGAAAAGTGGGCCAAACTTTTTGGGACGGAGGGAGTACATTACATGATCCTTGTAGAATGGTCCCGTTTCAATATTGTCTTGTAACAAATTTTGCGTCAATTTTGCCCTTGCATTTTGAATCGAAGTTCAATGTTACGATTTCCGTCAAAACAAGGACGGAATCTTGTGCATGACAAATGGCCTGAACCTTTTTTTGACACGGTGGAAACCCTTCATATAAACCCCAACGCTAAAACACTCTCAGTCTATTTTTCGATTCCGCGAACCCTGACCGATGGAATTTTTGGGGTCGATTTCCATGTTTCTGTCATCGACTCTGGTTTTGATAGAGGAGTAATGAAAGAGGAATGAGGGAATATGAGTGGGATAGTGGAGAATGTGAGTGCCCTATAACGTGTCTTCCAATGTGTCAGAAAGATGTCCAAATAGGCTTGTCGTTTGCCACTTATGTGATTTCCGTCCATGTTTTGATGGAAAGGGTAACATTGAACTTCGATTCAAACTGTAAGGTTAAAAATTTACACAAAAAAGTTTACAAGGAGGATATTAAAACGGGGACCATTTTATGAGAAAGATATAGGTAGATAAGCCTAAGAAGTATGCAATGGCTTTAACTTGTTTAGGGCAGCCATCTCCAACTGCGGTCTAACCGTCCCAATTATTCTCCTCACATTCATCAATTAAAAAGTCTAAAAGTCATAAGTTAGTTGAACAGACTCTTTTTCATCCTGGGGCACCTGTCCCAACACCTTTTTTCACCATACATTTAATATTGGATCCCACATAAATGTGTGGTTCATAAAATTATTGGAGCATAATGTGGCGGTGCCCAAGACCACAGAATAACTATTCCAATCGTGGGGTTAAGCTTGTGAGGTTATTAGTGGCCCAAAATTATTTTGAAAATTGAAGTTCAATGCTTCAATTTTGTGAATAAAGTTATTGTTAGTAGGATGATGTCTTTGTGCACCAATGCTATAAGTGTCATTGTATTAACTAAAGTACAAGATAAACTAAAAGTAGCAATTTTGACAACCACTAATTGAAAGCACAGAACCAAGGGTTTGTAACCTAGCGGTTATCTCCTGGTACCCCCACAAGCGAGACCAGGTTCAAGCCTTGGCAGAGGCGTTTGGAGTTTAAGGCTATGGATAGCTTCTAGACCCCCTCTGAACTAACTCACTAACTCCACCGCTAACCCCCACTGATATATATCGAATGACAAAAAATTGAAAGCACGGAGCATTGGTATATTTGAATATAAGAACCCTACTTGGTCGTTACATCTGTGCACACCCAATAATGTTCTGAACTAATTTTATAGCCCTAATAAGTAATAACACATTTTACCCACAAGTTAATTACGCTATTGGAGATGCAAAATATGATTAGCTGACCTATGTAGACAGAGAGTGACAATATGATTAGCCAGAATGTGAGGACTGCTTCCTATGTGTATGCCTTGGGTAACTAATATAATTACCCAGAAAATGAGGACTGCACTTGCCTCATGAGCATTGGTACAAGCAGATCACTCCTCGAGAACTTGTGCCTTGGTTTTGTTTCTTTTGTATTGTATAGTAGCTCCTTTAATCCTGCCAATGGTTAATCACATGTGAAGAGAATTGCAAGAATAAAGTGCCTAAGATTGCTAAATCCTGTTTTTATAAGGGGTTTATGGTCCAAATTAAAATTGGTCTCTCTTTTTTTTTTCCCTTGGCGAAAGTCAGTGTTGTCGTTGTAGCGAGTGATATTCAAACCCTCGTCAAATGCGTAGGATTACATGGTACCTATCACTCCATTTGCAATTGCTCTCTTGTGTTTCAAGAGGGTTTTACGATTTTTATTTTAGAACATTTTTACTCCCCCATAGGAATGAGTTCCGGGCCCCTTAGTTTGCTTTGGACCGTTAATTCTATTTATTATGTGATTATGCATATGCAAAAATTCACCCTAACCGGACATTGATAATCACATAATTAGAAAATGTTAGTCTTTAGATTTATCGTAGTCATCATACGATGAGAGAACTTTTAATAAAAACATGTTCATGCATACCGATATCCCATCTATGTACTTTATCTTTCATGTAAACAGCAGACGCGAACAAAATAAAAAGATTCAGATCGAACTATCGGACTCTTATACTGATAATTTGGCAGAAAAACTACATTGTGAAAGAGTTTGCAGTACTATACTTGGGGTCACAGTCATCACACAATGCTAATAAGTACTGATATCCACCAATAAAAGCAAAGCAAACTGGTGGGAAGTGATCACTCACCTGGGTTCTGGTGATTTTCTTGGCAAAACTTTCTGAACATTGTCTCTACAGTTCTCTTTCAACTTAAACCTTAATAAATAGAGATCCATTTGGGGCTTTCCACTTTATATAGTAAACAGTAAGTAAACTGATTGGATCCTGTATTTTACTTGAAAAATTAAGTGATTAAGATCTATATTCATTGCATCAAGAGTTAATGATGGGAAAGCTTAGGGCCATTTAGGAATGCGAAGTGCAAAGGACATTATAAGACGAAAATTAATACTCCAGTATGATGAAGATATCATTGGCAAACAGTACTGCAAGTGATTAATCGACTGTCCTCCAAAAAGGGTGCCTTTATTCTTTACGACACATTCTTTAGTGTCGTTTCAGTTTCAAACCATGCTAATGCCACCTTACATTTCGATCGTGAGCATGTAACACATTCATGTTTTTGCCAAGTGAACAAAGAAAGATTGATTTCACAATTGTAAGAACTCATCTCTTAAGGTCGATATTCTGGATCCGTCTCTTATCTAACCATTATAAATTATTGTTTTTCATTTGGCCCACAAAGGACCAATGCCAGACTAATATTGTGGATTTGAATCATTTACGTGAAAATTCCCTCAAATAATTTAGAATTTAGAACTTCACAGTTGTCACTCAGAATTATTAGTATCATTTTGTTTTTTGCTTTTTTGGAGAAGAAGCTTTCACTTAGATTACTTGAAAACAATGTTGAAGCCAGAAAGATCGAAAGAAGAGAAGTTTTCCTAAGGTCAACTTCCTGGATCTATCCATCATGTAACTGTGTAAGAATTGAGAATTAATTTTTTTCCTTCTGGCCCATAAATTAATGACAAATTCCAGACTAATATTGTGAATTTGGACCATCGGTCTAAGAGGCTTTTGGCTCAACGGCATTAGGAGCGTGCTTAGATACCAGGAGAAATGAGGTAATGAGTTGAAACGTCTCTTCTGATATTCTAATTTAACTACTTTATTTCGACAATAGTGACTTTCATTGAGAAAACTATAATACTATTCACTTAGATTGCTTCAAAACGATGTTGATGCCAAAATAAATGACTACGGCAGAGGAAATGTTTGCTTGCCCGCGTCATTTTTCGTTGCGAGTATGAAATGTTGCTCACGTTAAATCTTGAATTTCCGTTAGGGCCTTTGTTCTACGAGTACTATGAGATTTATGTTTATTTTACATTGGTCAAGAAGTAGCTCATGCGATTATCTTTTTTACAGATGTGGCGCAAACTATGGAGTTTGTGCATGTCACCCATTGTGGGTTTCACTGTGCGATCATTGTATTAATCTGAATCATTCATCTTGTAGAGCCCGCAAAATAATGTAATCTGAATTATTTATCTTGTAGAGCCCGCAAAATAATGTATCCACCGAATAAATCTACTTGGTCGGTCATCAATAATATGTCAACACTTGAATACGCAATAAATCTGTTTGATCGGACATCGATATATATGTTAATAGTTGAATTTTGGTTTAAAAAATGGTTGGTTGGGATGTATTATTTTAGTGGCCCTACAAAATGAACAATAATCTATGAAATATTATTTTATTGGTCCTACGAATTGAACAATTCAAATTATTGTAATGTACATTTGGTGGGACCCACAAAAATCGGTTACGTCTACAAAGAAGATAATGTTGTGAAACTAAACATAGTTTTCAATTCATGTTCAAAAAAAAAAATTCATGTAAGATTCATGCACAGGAATTTTGGATCTAAGCCGATGCCACGAGTCCACGACATTGTACCTTCTATTGTGCTCAAAACTTTTGCAAAACTAGCAAAGAATTCAAGTACACACGGTTAAATGTTTGTATATATGATTTGATTCGAATCCAAGTCCACATGGTTAAATTATCAGTGTTATGCACAAAAAGAAAATCACACTCCCTCCATCCCATTTTGTTTGTTCACTACGATTATGCATGCCTTTTTTTGAACTCTTATAGTTTTCAATCTATAATGTATTTTATATGCAATATGGATCTTATTTGATAAATCTCAATTAGTTCTATTAGAAAAAAAAATTAAAAACTATAAAAACATTATAAATAAAAAGATATAAACGTTTGAAAATGACACGGATATTCATAGTAAGCAAACAAAATGGGACAGAAGGAGTAATTAAAACCCGTGTGCTATGCACAGGACAAATCAGAGACAATTTCTATATGTGAGCAATGGCTTAAATTTTGACATGAACTCTTAAAATGTACCCCTATTGATCTCCCTTATAATACAAAAATTTATTGCATACACATATCGTAGTGCTGATCAAATTTCTCTCGTCTAGTATAGCCTCAACCAGCGTAATGATTGTCTTGAAAGCCTCATCACGGCCTTCTTGTTGATATAATTTGAATCAATCCTACAAATAGAATAAACGAACATGATATTACATCAAGTGGAATGAGAACATAGGTTTTCTTCATCTGCACAATTATCAATGAACAATGATCCTCCCATATACAAAATTTATTGTCTACGTACATCGTAGGCGTCGATGAAATTTATCTCCTCAAGTTTAGCCTCAATGTACTGACTGCGTCCATAGCCTCACATTGTTTTGTTGTTGATGTAAGATGGATATTATCTACAAATAGATTAAATGATAAAAATAGGTCTTCCTAATCTGCACAAATGTCAATTCGAAGCTACCGAAAGCTAGGATCAAAGAAATGATAGGGAAGGAATCAAGTTTTTGGAGTTTTTAAAGCTATATGTACTGATTTTGCTTTCAAAAAATTAAACTCAACAATGTTAAAGATGAATTTTATGGAAGTACATAAACTGAATGCGTCTAGATATACGTTCTTTACCTTTTTGTTTAAATCTTTTTTTTAATGAGTAGATTGAACTTTTGTTTGTTCTTTAATTGCATTCTTCAATAATACTACACAGTTTGTCCCCCTCGATGTGTCCTTTATTGAGTTCTATGCATTTTTTCTTTTTGTTGATAAAAAAAACATTAAAGCAGTGCATTAGCACCATTTGTCAACAATTGTTCGGAGATTTTTTTTTTTTTGAAATTTAGGATACGAATTTGGAGCTCTCACTCCTTACTAAAAATTACACTTTCTCGAACATTTGAATTTTCACTTGGATATAAAATAGAGGTCTAATTGGTGAGTTTTTTGAAATTTCAAAGTACAAATAGCAAGATTCAGTGGATAAAATTTGTTTTTTTTATTTTTATTTTCTTGGTGAATTAAATATTTTCCGTATAAAAAAAGAATAATTAAAAGAATTAGCAATACAATATGCAGTAATTAACTTTGTGCTTACCACTAAAGTCGTAGATGATGTTCACATAGTGCCACCCTTTGACCTTTTTTTCGTGTTCTCATGTTTCATCCTGCTAAATTGTGATCGTTTCTTTCGAAAGAAACAACAAATGAAATTAAATTAGTTATTGCATCCAAAACTCCATGAACATAACTTGAAAACTACCTTAACAAAACAGATAATGGACAATAATAACGCTACCCAACTTCTATTTTAAGCATTGATGAACGAATGCAGTCTTGTAATTCAACCATTCACCAAGTCAATGTTCAAAATCGAATTTAAAACACTTACGAAGGATGATTACTGAAAGTTGACACCGAGAGATGAAATCGGTAAAACTAACAAAGCGAGAATGGAATGCCAGTGAGAGCTTTTTAATCTCCATAATTTTGTTGATGTTTTTTGAATTCTAAATTTGCAAATCTTGATTGGTTCCTTACCTTATCGGATTTACTTGAAATCTATTCCACCTAGTCAACGTAAAAGAAAATGAGAAGGTCATATTTGTTAATTTAAATTTCGCCCAACAATTTAGTACTTGTTATTATCGTAATTATTAAATTTGTTTTTTTTCATTCCGACAATTCATGCCTCAATTAGTAGGATCCATATAGATGTTTTCCATTGTTGGAAAATTATCCCCCAAATAAAGGCGAAAAGGATTACACGAAAAGGATTGGAGAGGAAGATATTTTTTCTTTCCGCTCAGATATATATAAAAGATTTCAACGGTTTTCATTCTATTAAGGAAATGATAATGTTAGAAATTAGAATAATATCTATAGAATATTAAGAGTATTTCCCTTTTATCACTTCTAATTAAAAATTATAATTACGGTCCTATCAATTGCAGCCACTTGTCACGCAAAGAGTTCTCCTCGCGAAAAGTAGTTTTGCAATACTGTATTAGATATATACACACATATCGCAAATAATTTACGGCTACTTTTTTTTGACCGATTATTCCACACCGTAAAGGCGCAATTCGTTCGGGATTAACTGGTGATCTTTAAAATATTGATATGTTTGATATAACTTGAAATAATTACCTAGATGCAAATATAAACAGAGATAACTAAAAATAATTGGAAAGATATTTCATTACATTTATGGAAAATAAGAAGAGTGTTTATGGAATAGCAAGCTTAGTTTACAAATTTGAAAAAAGAATCTATGGAATGTGATAAGATTGTGTCACATGTATTACTTCAAAATTCACCTAACAATCCAATGAATTACTATCACTTGTCACATCCATGCACGTTTCTCTTCACGAAAAATCATTCTGCAATAATATCTATATTATTATTGGAGAATGGGTTTTCGCGAGAAGAGCCGTGGACGCGACAAGTGGCATGATTTCATTGGATTGTCATGAAGTTTTAAAGCAACTCATGTGACATATTTTTATTACTAATCTTAAAAGTTATCCAAAAATAGGTTATATGTTACTATTAAAAATCAAACATTTACTTTAATATGTGGAAACCTACCTAGGCGGCAAATTAATATTTCCTTACTGATGGATTTTAAAAGGAAAAGAACCAGCAAATGGAAACCATGCAAATAGCCTTACATGGAATTTTTTAATCCCCTTCCTTCCCTGTACTTTCTCCCTCCGTGATTTTGAAACTATTTTGAACATAAAAAGGTAGTTTCGTGGATTCTCCATAGGACTAAAAATATTTGATTTATTCATTTTTTTGAACGGCATTTGATTTATTCAGTATATATCTCCTTTGTATCAATCTCAATCTCAAAGTATAAATGACCATTTCATTATTCGTTTGTGTTGTAAAGTTGTTACCATGCCACTTACAATCTCTTCTTTTACTCTCCAGGTTTTAATATCAATCAAGAACAACAAAATGTGCAAATCCTTGGTATCAATCTTGACTCTCTAAATTTCAAATAAATTAGTTATATAATCACTTCTCTTTTGATTATGTATTTATGTTGCTATGTGCTCTCTTACATTTACTCTCTTTTTTGCATTTATTTTTTTTATGTGGATTGAGAAGCGCTACCAAGCAAATCGTTTATTCTTGACTCTCAAAGTGTAAAATGATTATGCATATGCATGATATGTTCTTTCTGTGATTGCACACTCAGTTTCTTAATATTTTGTATTCATGATCAACAACTCTTTCCACGCGACTTGGTTTGATTCTCAATCTATCATGAAATAAGATTATAGGAAGTACCAATACCCCATGGGTTCACTCCGGAGTCCCACACAGAAGATTCGAACCGTCATTATCAATTTTTTGGTACATAATAAACAGAAGAAGATCGATCATATTCCGCTAGCGAAAATACCTTTTTTCATTCATCACAAGCTAGCTTAGCTCTTCCGGCTACCAGTCACAGTACGTAGGTGTAGAGTACGCGCGCCCGACCCAAATAATATTAGGTTGCCTTGAAAAAATCATGTAATTTGATAATTGTAAGTGTTTGATCCAATCTTTTTAATTTTCTCCATCAACTCATAATGAATTTGGAAGAAAAGCTAGACAATTGGATCAATGAATGATAGTTATCCGATTTATTTGATTTTTTTCAAAATTAGTCAAATAGTACCCATGGTATTTTTGTTGAAATATATTCAATTTGGCTGATGAATACACCAATTGGCTTTTTACCGTGAGTACCAGTGGTCATAGAAGTACAACTACTCTCGAAAATTAATGTATAAAACAGAAATGTTGGCTCACCAAATCATTTCTAACTTAGATATATATGCGATCTCTTCCCGAAGAGAGATTTTTCAGTGCCGGGAGGGTACCACGTGGTACCTCTCGGCGTATATGGGCCATCCATTTTAGTTTTGGGTGGTCCGGATTTGGAGAGAGAGTGAGGAGAGGGTGTTTTAATCTCGGCCGTCCAATATACTTTTGGACGGCCGTAATGGGCCGATGGGCACCACATCGGCACCGGCACGTGGTACCCACCAGATACCCAATTTTTTTCCAGTTTTAGGAACCAACCACCCAAATTAGGTCTAAAAAAATCCTAATTATGATGTTTTCCAATCTTCAGGTGAATTATTTCAAAGATAAAATAGCATTGGCGGAACTATAAGGTCCTAAGTTTGGGTTGTTGGTTTAGGTTGATATTTAATAATGTTGGGATGCCTCCAGGCACGTACAACATTGGTTGAATTGATCAATGAATTCTATTCTAACCTTTCCAGTGAAGCATAAGTACTTTACATAACCAATAGTACTAGCCTCTATGAATACATGCTTTCTTTACATAAACCACAAAATTGTTAAAAAAAATTCATCATTGCCCCGTGCATAGCACGGGTTCATGCTGGTATAAGATGAAAGGGAATGTGTTTTTGTTTTTCTTGATCAATGGTGAAAGGAAAAGCTGGTACAAGGAACTGAGGATCTTGTTTGGTTTGGATTTTGGGTTTCGGTTTTAGGGTAATGATTTGAGGGAGAAATGAGGGTAATGATTAGAAATATAGGTAATTATGAGAGAGAGAGAGAGAGAGAGAGAGAGAGAGAAATGAGAATAATAATTACAAATAGGGATAATGAGTAGAGAAAATGTGAGCATGGTAATAATTATAAAAATCAGTTTAGAGACCCAAACCGAACAACGTCAAGGGCACCTTTTTTGGGGTAATTGAAAATGTTATAACTAACCAAAGCTAGATAACAATAGGGGGAGCCCCACAATACAAAAATAATCCAAGGAAAAGATATCATATATAAACTACACCTAACAACTAGAACCTATTGAAAGCTTGGTTCTAATATACGATGAGACATGTGCTAATTATCATAAATGTTCCTATTCTCCCCTGAGTTTGGGAACTTCCTCATACACATCCTCAATATGAGGTTCTCCTATCTGAGCCGTTCAATAATAATACCGAGATTTCTAACCAAAATTAGATTATACTTAACCCAAAAAAAAAAATGAGGTTCTCCTCAATACTACCTCCTATTGGCTTTTATATCGACCTCCAAACACCCTAGAATTTCATTCAAGCCATAAGTGATAAACGGCTGCTGCAAAAGTCAATCTAGTCACCAAGGATTTAAAACTTTTTGCTTAAACCAATGGCCCAGGCAAGTTCAGTGTCCCATTTATCAACATTCCTCTAGAGCTGGAATCAATCCAAAATGTTCTCCAATATGCCTCCTAAGTAAAGAACAAATGTTGTAGGCAGGGGCGAATCCAGAGGGTGCAAGGGGGTGTTTGGCCCCTGCACTACCCCCCAATTTTCTTCCTATCACTTTTGAAATATTTTTTTTTGTAAAATTACTGAAGAGTGGTCCCCGCCAAACCACGCCAAATTGGTAATCTTGCGACCATCACTGGTTGTAGGCTTTCTTCGCCATGATTACAAAGAACACAAGCTGGATCCACCTGCATCCCCCATCTTCTCAGTCTGTCTTTCGTTGAAAGCTTGTGGACACAAGTTTACCAAAGAATGAAAGCCTAGTTAGGAACATTTTGAGAAAACCATACTACATGAGCATAAAAGAACCTTCTCCCTCTTCCGTTGCACAGTTTTCCCATGTATTTTAGTACTATATTTCTCTGTGGGACAAGCAATCCAAACCACTTTATCTTTCCTACCAACTTGAGGAAACAGTGTCCCGGAAAAATAGAATTCTGAATTTGTTGAATTATATGGCTTTTAGGCCTAGGCTAGTGCCAATTACCATTTTGAATCATGGAGCTCGTCTTAGCAAACAAAGCTCTTCCAAGAATAGAAATGGTTATGTCATCTAGAAGTTCATAGCCGTTTGCATGCCAATTTAAATGTCTGTTTTGGGAAACGCGTATTTTTGTGGATGTTAAAAAATATACTCTCACAGAGTGTTTTTAATTTTTTTGAATTTTCTTTTTTGCATCAAATTAATATACTCAATGAGAAATTTAATTTTGTAGTGTAAAACAAATTTTAAAATTGCACGTATTCTTACGATTTTGCTAACTGAATCCCTATGGGCTCAAGGTAAGCATTGATTACTCCCCTAACTTTCTACATGTGTCCCCTCTCACCATGACTTTCTCTCTCTCATAAATTATGTCCCCTCTCACTCTCTCTCTCCCTTACTTTTTCTCTCTCCTTCCTTCCTTCCGTACCCTCTCCCCAAAAAAATACATAATAGCGAAAAAAGAGCCTATACCCAAAAAAATCATTTTGGGTATACATAATAATATATTCAATATTGGTCTCGTTTGATAGATATCGTCGAGTAGATTTTAAATATATATATATTTTCAATATTGGATATGAAAAGTAAAAAATTATAAACATTTTAATTTGTAAAAAATAAAGATGATAGAAAAGTAAGGGAGTGGGTAGAGGAGAGAGAAAAGTAAGGGAGAGAGAGAGTGAGAGGGGGCCAAATTTATGAGAGAGAGAGAGAGAGAGAGTCATGAGAAGAGGGGACACGAATAGAAAATCAGGGGAGTAATCAGTGCTTACCTTGAACTCATAGGGCTTCAGTTAATAAAACCGTTCTTCTTTCTAATGAACATTTAAAAAAATTAGAAATGGAGGGAATATCACCATAGTACTATCATCCACACGACATCATGAAGGATGTCATCGCGATACTATTAAGAAAAAACCAAGAAAACTACTACTCCGTCCTACTAGGGGGGAGGAGAGACGTGTCATAGTGCACAGCATATGCGCGGACAAAAGGGCATGGGGCCTCGACTGCAAATCTGCAATGGCATTTAACACACTGTTTTTAAAGCTACACATGGGGGTGGGGGTGGGGGTGGGGGTGGGGGTTGTACAGAAAAAGCTAGTAGAAGCCTACAAGTGTTGTTAATTCAAAGTACCACCCAAACACGACAGTCACTTTTGGGAGGTAGTTGCAAAATTAAAGGCGTTGTCGTTTTCGTTTATGTTGATTTCTTTACCTGGTACTACTTCTATTGATTATGGTGAGTAATTTTCACGTTTTTTTAAAAATAAATTCACCATCACCAGTCTAAACTTGAGGTACTGAAAAAATCAATCAATTTTCTTGATTATTGAGGCCTATTTTGGCCTAATAAGTTAAGTATATTTTTTATTTTTTTGAGTTTAAAAAAATTATTGATTTTGGGCTAATAAGTAATTTTTTAGCTCAAAATAAGTTGGATATTTTTTTTACTTCTCCCCCTAATAAGTCAAAAAGTAAAAAACTTACTTAACTTATTAGGTCAAAATGTGCCCGCGTTCCCTTTTTTTTTCCCCTCACCTTGCCGTCTTTTGCTTTTTGTTTAAAGTACGTAGATGAGACTTAAGCAGCAACACCTTCAGCTTTGGTTCAGGACTGATTCCATATGAAAGCAGCTTAGTTTTCTGTTTTAGCCATTATTTTGTCTTTTTGTCTAAATGACTTTCTTCATTTTTCGTAAATTTTTAAGCTTTCTGTCGTATTTTTGGGATTAATCATTCATACCGACGAGAGGAGTTAAAAAAGTATATAAAAATGTGGATTAAAGTTGAAACAAGTTCATAAGACTACACTTTACACAAAAAATCAATTGTTTGGTATTTTATTCGTCTATGGTGAAATGTATTATTATTATTTTTGACACCGAAGCCAGAAAGAGCACCCTTGGATGCTCATGATTTTTTACTTTTAGGATCATCTTGTCGAGCCAGATGATTAATCCAAATGCTCGTCTGATAAAAATTCTAAAAATGACGAACAAAACATGAAAAACTAGAAAAACAAAAGAATTAAGCTGTCACTTGGCTAAAAGTTAGTTGTTTTTTTTTTTACCTTTATTCAAAAAAATTCTGCGTTTGTGATTTTTGCTTCAAAATTTTGAAAATTATTGGTTCGTCTTGACGAGAGTAATTGTGACCGAAACCCAATATATATTTTTTAAAATATCCAACTTTTACACTTTTATCGTCTAAAAATGCTAAAAGTTTGCCATTACCTTAAGAAAATGGCTAAATTTACTTTTCCGAGTCATCTCGTCAAGACGAACGAATAATCTTCAAAAATTTGACATAAAATTAACAAATCCGAAACAATTTAAATAAAGACAAAATAAAAAGTTGACTTTTAGCCAAGTGAGTATAGTAATTTGGAAAACTAGGCAATGTCCGTGCCCCCATTAGCTTATGTTGGTCAAAACATAAGATTAGTATGGTCAGAATAAGTTTTGAATTTAAGAAGAGTGTTTGGAAGAAATGTGTAAAATGCATTTTGAAAGTGGAAAATGTGAGTAGAGAAGTTGAAAAGTAGGTGCAAACATCCTTTTCACTTCTGCTCTCCTTTGTGCAATTTGAAAAATACATTTTCAAAGAATGAGTTTTGGGTTGGGTGTGTCAAACACCCAAAATAAAAAAAGTAGAAGTCAAAAATGCAAAAAATTATCTCCCAAACAGCCTCTGAGTAGAGGACTATATTTGGTTGGGTTAAACAACAATTTGAGACTCAGTTTTAAGAAAAACTCCATCAATTTTACTATTTTTTCCCTAGTAGATTTTCTCGTTTTTTTTATCATATGTTATGGTAGCATAATGGTCAGTATTCAAAGTTTCAAACTAAAAGATTCCTGCTGTTCAAAAAAAAAAAAAAACTAAAAGATACCTTATTTTAAAATAAAAACAACCCAACTACGCGTACGTAGATGGCTAGACGCATATGTAAGTACGCGCACGAATGCATCTGGACTGTCCATTTCCGGAATCGACAGTGCGGATTTTAAAAAGACTTTTACATGTAAGAGTAGTTAACTCTTACATATAAGAGTCTTTTTAAAATTCGGACCGTCGAAAACACGCACGGACGGTCGAGATGCACCGTCCGTGCGCCAGGCGTACGCATCGAATTTTTGAAATAAAAATTCTACAACCACATACACAAAAGACACACACTCACATGTTTAGTGGGCCCCACTAAATATATGAGCGTGTGGGTATTTGTATATGTAAGGGTTGTCCAACGGATCATTCGATCCGCTCAATCCACCCAACCCGATCTGTTCGTTAACCCATCCATGAATGTAACGGACGGTTCCGGATCAAGAATTCCTTGTTTGCCGGCTCCAGATACGGTTCGGATCAGGTTCGATCTGCTCTATCCGCCCAATAATCCTTCTTTAATCTGCCAAATCCGCCCGATCCTGAACCGATCCGTCAAATCCGTATCCGAACCGATCCATCTGTATGTCACCTACGGATGGTTCCGGATCTTACAAACCATAATCTACTCTGAGCGGTTCGGATCAAATACGTATCCGAACCGGCCGGGTCCGATTCGTAGACACCCCTATATGTAACTTATGTGTAGTTGTAGCAAATCACATTTTAAAACTTGCTATGGAAATAAAAACACAATTTCGAGAAGAATTTGGATACGTGTAGGGTATCATGTGGTGGTACCTGCCGCGCATCCCCGCCATCCAAAACTAATCCGGATTTTAAATAAACTCTTCTATGGAAGAGTGTATTTAAAATCTGAACCGTTCAAAACATAGATGGACAGCGAGGATGAAGTGTTACGGGTACCACGTCAAACACCACGTGATACCATACACGCACCCAAGTCAAGGAAAAGTATTTAAACTCCGGACCGTTCAAAACATATATGGATGAAAGGGATGGGGCATTACAGGAACCACGTCAGGAATCATGTGATACACACAGATTGTGTTTGGTTTGGGTTTTGATTTTTGTAATGCTTAGAGGGAGAAATAGAGATAATAATTAGTAAAAAATAGAAATTAATGATTAGAAAGAGATAAAGAGAAAAATAAAAATAATATTTAAAAATAAAAATAATAATAGATAATAATTGAGAAAATCGGGTCTTAAAATCCAAAACGAACAATGCCCTTAGTTCTTTTCTTAACCACATGCTTTGGTATTAGCATCATCCATCTTTGTGTATTTTTTTCCTTGGTTTGTAGTAAAGCAGAAAGGAACAAACCACCTGTCCCTATTATCTTATCCTTTCTTCCCTTTTTTTTTTTTTTGGAACTGCATCCTTTCTTCCTTAAACCTGTACTTTCAAACATGCCGCCTCTCAATTTCAATAAAAAAAGAAAGAAAGAAAGAAAAAAAGAAGAAGACCCACCATTTTTTCATTTTTTAATCACCAACAGGACTCCTGATTCCCCCAAAAAAATAAAAAAATAAAAAGAGGAGATTGAAGACCCTACTGTAAGACGAGAGAATATTTGGCTTGTTCGTTTGGGTTTTCGGAACCGGATTTTGAAAATCTTCCCTTGTTTTATTTTTCAATGGGTTTTCTACCATTTGTTTTTTTGAAGGGTTTTGAGAATCGGTTCTCAAAAACCTATTTGGAATTTCAACAAGGGTTTTCAAAGATTTTGAGAATCGGTTCTCAAAAACCCTTTCAAACAAGGTGTTGGTGCTCTCAGAGCATTGCTCAAGGGGAAAATTCACCTAAATATGTAGTGTGGAATTGTCTAATGCTCAAAGAGCAACGAATGATTTCTCATTGCCCCAAGGGTTAATCCGGTTCACAATATGCCATGGTTAGATTTTTGTGGTCAGATGCAGTAAAATAATTTTTTTTTGAATTCTTTAGTGTCAGTATATTTGGTCTGTCAGTGAGCAGAGATGGACAGAGATTAGTGGTGCTCGTAAATTAACCCGAACATCTCTGATAGTCGAACCAAATAGATAGTGATTTTCACACTCCCTTTTTTTTTGTAACCACACTCTCTTTTTGTCCTCTTACTATGTGCTTTCAGAAATTTGTCCTTCCAAGTGTAAAAGAGAGGTTAAAAATGAAATGTTAATTTTGTAAATTTACACCATAAGCTGATAAAAAAAGGGAGAGTGGCTATAAAAATCAATTACCCAACAAATCCAGCTTTGCATGACCATTTAAACTGATTAGTTTAGTAGATCTCTTTCACAAATTCCAATTGCGTTCCCCACTTTTCTTCCATTATCCACTACACTCGTTTGATAACAGTTATAGGTACGAGGGGATTGGTATTGAGGTGGGATTAGGATTGAGATTGGTAAT
The DNA here is from genome assembly GCA_036023075.1 of Gaultheria prostrata. Classification (NCBI taxonomy): domain Eukaryota; kingdom Viridiplantae; phylum Streptophyta; class Magnoliopsida; order Ericales; family Ericaceae; genus Gaultheria; species Gaultheria prostrata. The sequence continues at coordinate 4,731 of JAXBDA010003783.1, read as the reverse complement.
GAGGTGGGATTGGTAAATTGCATGTTTGTTTTGCACCCAATTAGAAGATAGGATTGTTATCTAACATGTTTGTTTTACGTAGGATAGGATTGATAATGAGGTGGGATTACCATTTTTTTTTTCCGTTTATGTATTTGGATTTTTTCCGTTTATGTATTTGTTTTATGTATTTGGATTTTTTTCCATATTACTTGTTTTTTCATTTTCATTACTTGTTTCCATGCACATTAAAAAAATAAGAAAAGGAAATAAATAATTTTATTGTTTTTTCCATTTTCATTACTTGCATATTTCTTCTTCTTTTTTTTCATGTTTTGGAAAATGAAAAGAAAGTATATATTTACTAATGTTAACACTCTCTCCGTCCCACAATGGATGTCCAAAAAAATACTAGTCATGCCTTTCAAAAAATCATATGTATTTCGTATGTTATACTAACCTTTTACGATTTAAAAAAAAAAAAACTAAGCAAGGAGTATTTTCTGGGAGGTGTGAATAGTAATTTTGGACATTTATTTTGAGACGGAGGAAGTATTTACTTGCTTTTCCATTTGCATTTAACTTTTGTGATTTATTGGTTCTCCTCGATGAGAGGAATCGAAAAAATTATGACTTTTACCCAGGAAAAAATTGGGTAAAAAGACATAATTTTTATTTTTCTGATTCCTATCGTCGAGGAAAATTAATAAGTCAAAAAAAAATTAACGCACCGTAAATTTTTTCAATTGCTCATTTTTTTTTTCAACTGTACATGTTGAGCGCAAAAGATATAGTGATGAGTTTCAAAAAATTACACCACATTTTCTCCAAATAAAAACCCACTTCATTGCACACAAAAAAAAAAAAAAAAAAAAAAAGGCTGCTTCAATCCCACCGGATGGGATTGGGTGTAACCCCCCCCCCCCCCTTGGTATGGGTAATCCCATTGGTTTGGGGATTGGTAGTCCCTTGGAACTATTAATCCTCCTCCAAAAAATCCAACCAAACATGTATTTTGAAAAACTCACCTCCTTAATAATCCTATCCCCCCTCTCAAACCTCCTATCAAACATGGCCCAAGTGTACACCAACTCATTTTAATTGTCCAAAAAAACGTTTTGAACGTTTCAGATTTTTTACAAACTATTCGCGCAAAGAGTTTTAAACTATTCGCGCAAATAGTTTGTTTAAATCTGAAACGTCCAAAACATTTTTGAACAGTCAAAATAGCCTCATTAAGGGGAGAAATAACTTGACAAATATAAGGAGAATAACACTCACATGCAGGTTGGGAGATTTGAACTCCTAACTTCTGATGAAATATAGGAGTCATGGCCAACTTAGCTAACCTCATTTCTACGCAACTTAAATTATTGAGACACTAAATAGAAGTATAGAACGAACGTACTATATATATATAATAATGATCTCCTAAGGACTACCTTAGCCAAATATAATGCGGACTTTCATTTCCAGATTGAATTTTGATAATCCGAACCGTTCAATGTGTTTAAAACTCATTTTTAAGGGTACCCGCTAGGAATCACCAAAACAAATGACCGGGAAGGGCTTCATCCGAGCACTTTTTCATAAAACTTTATCTACGGCCTGTGTGAAAACCTGCTCGGATGAAGCCCTTCCCGGTCATATTTTTTTGTGATTCCTCGCGGGTACCCTTAAAAATGCGTTTTAAACACATTGAACGGTTCGGATCATCAAAATTCGATCGAAAAATGGTAGGTCCGCATTTATTTGGCTAAGATAGTCCTTAGGAGATCATTATTATATATATATATATATGTATGGGGAGAAATATGCAATGAGAGTGTTGTAAATATGTGTGTGGGGGCTCTGGTATGCCAGTTGAGCATTTTTTATTTTTTATTTTTTGGATAAGGGGTTTTGTAGCTTTTAGGAGTGAAAGGCTTATTCTTCTTCCTTGCTCCCTTTTTTTTCGTCTTGGTCGATTCACTATTAGAGCGACAATGCTTTTTTGCATTATACAGTATATATTTCTGCAATGAATCGTTTTCTGTAATGAATCGTTTAGCAGCAAACGATTGGGAACGCTACGCTCATATAGTAGTCATCGACAAACAACTAGCATAGCTGAGCTCTATGGCCGAGGTGTGGAGCATTATCTTCAAATAAAAAATTCACGTGTTCTCAACTCCTTTCAGATTGCGTGATATATAAAATATGGAAAACAACATGTACCTAAGAGATTAGTCGAACGAACCATTGTACACATTTCGTCCTTGAAAATACATCTGAGATCTCAAACTCAGGAGAAAAACGTGACTAGTAATGGCCATATGCCAAGTAGTTGAGAAAATATTTAGCTCTTCTTATGCACCTACTCATAATGTGGAGAAATTTTTTTCTGACCAACGGGCATGGCCATGTGGTGGGGACTGGGGAGCGCGCATCTCGGCCCAGATTTCTCCCACTATCTCTCCTCTCTCTTCTCTTTCTCTTTTTAAAATTTAGGCCGTCCAAAATATTTTTTGATGGCCAAAATTCACACTCAAACACCACATAAGCAATACCTGCTTGGCTCTGAAAAATTCCTCCATAATGTGCATTTGGTATAGCATGTACTTAATTTTTCAAGCATTTGGTATATGGCCATACATTTTAGCACTTTTTATACACCTACTCATAATGTGCATGCCAATTAACTAAAGCCACGATGCTCACATGTTGCAGGTTTTTGGGGTAGATAAAAAGATGATTATTTTTCCAACTAAAACTTCTTTTATAAGAGGCCAAAAACAGCACCACTATCGGAGCGAAAAATCAAGGTGTAGTCGCTTTAGGCCAACGAATTAATTTATAAAATTTAGGGAACCTTTCCTATGTACTCCCTTCGTCTCTTTTTAAGTGATTCATATGGGAATACGTGTAATTTCAAACTCCTAAAAAATATATTTCTCGATGTAATTTTGTAATTTTTTTTTATACCAAATTAAAGTGCTCATTGAGTACTTTAATTTGGTGCAAAAAAAAAATTAAAAACGTTCTACGGATGTGCCTTTTTTAACGTCCATAAAAATACATATTTCTCAAACGGATCATTTAAAAAGAGACAGGGGAGTATTTTTTATAATAGTTCAATAAAAAGACCCGCATCTTTAACCTTAAAGAGGATTCTACCCATGAGATGCACTCTCCAAGGTGCAATATTCTTAATTCATAAGCTCGCGAGACTTTTCTAACTCATATACGTACAAATTCGATTGACTTAGGCATCGAAAAGTTTTGACTGACACTACAAGTCCACAAGATGAAACCTATAAGAAATAAGATCCACGCACTCTCTTGCCGGGCTGCTAGGGGCATGAAGGTTGGTCTACGATCTACAGCTAGCTTTATAGCTCGAAAGAAGCCACTCGTGTAACATCCTAATTGGAATTTCGTGTGAAGGGATGAAATCCAACCATCTACGAAGGAACGCCCGATCGTTTTCTTATTTTCTTAATTTTTTGCGACAAACCGCTTAAGATAGCACTAAACAAGCCAAACCGGCTAACTGAAGTCATATCTCCTGACGCGTGAATCCGGTTTTGGGACATTCTTCTTTTTATACGTAGCTTAGTAATATCTTAAACGGTTTGTCGTTGAAAAAATTGAGAAAACAAGAAAACGATCGGGGAATAACTCAACTGGTGCCTAAACAGGTCAAACCGGCTAACTGGAGCCATATCTCCCCACGCGTGAATCTTGTTTGGGACATTCTTATTTCTATACGTAGATTAGTGATATCTTAAACGGTTTGTCGTTGAAAATTGAGAAAACAAGAAAACGATCAGGGAATAACCCAACTGCTGCTTAAACAGGCCAAACCAGCCAACTGGAGCCATATCTCCCCACGCGTGAATCCTGTTTGAGAAACTCTTCTTTCTATACTTAGCTTAGTGATATCTTAAGCGGTTTGTCGTTGAAAATTGAGAAAATAAGGAAAACGATCGGGCAATAACTTAACCAGTGCCTAAACAGGCCAAACTGACTAACAACGTCCTTAGTTCTTCTTGGAGGTTAGACGATTGAGGGACTCCAAAATCGCTATAAAAAATTATAGTCAAAGGAGATCTCAATTGAAACCTGGCTATTCTTGGGGCTCTATACGATAGAATTGTAATCAATTATAGGTAGTTAATTGGTGAGAAATAAGAAAATTGCAACAAGTAACTTATACTCGATAAATGGGTGCACCTAATAATTTGAGCGTAAGATATATAGGTCTCAATCGGTATAAATTTCATCTACTTTTTAAGAATAGAGCCCCTTCTCACCCGTCCACATACTGTATCCAAGAAAAATATGAAAAGACAACTTATCCAATTCTAATTCCTCTCGTTAAGACGAACCTATATCATTAAAAGTTTGACGCAAGATTAACAAACGAAAAAAAAAATGAATAAAAGCAAAACCAAAAAATCTTGGTGATTTGGCAAATAAACATAAACATGTTTATTGGTTTATTCGTTTTGTCTTTATTCAAAAAAAATTCGCAAATGTTAGTTTTGCGTCAAATTTTTGTGGTTTATTGGTTCCTCTCGACGAGACGAATCTAAAGAGTATAAAATTATAGTCAAAACTAATTTTTTTTTAATAAAGTCAAAAATGCGTGGTTTATTGGTTTAATTTTGGCTTTATTCAAAAAATAATTAATTTTCACTATAATTTCATACTTGTTAGATTCGTCTCGTCGAGAGAAACCAATAAACCACAAAAAAATGATGCAAAACT
>JAXBDA010003782.1:0-32543 GCA_036023075.1 Gaultheria prostrata | reverse complement strand
GTGAAAAACTGCTCGGATCAAGTTCTTCCCGGTATTTTTTTTTTGATGATTTCTCGCGGGGGCCCTTTAAAACACGTTTTAAACACATTGGACGGTTCGGATCATAAAAAAAATATCGGGAATGTGGAGGTTCGGGCTCCCGGAGACCGGACTAGAAGCTTTCCCTATATATATACGGCTAGCTTCCAGTCAGGGAGCTTTTGGGTGTTTTGAAGATTTTAAAAATTATTTTTACAAAATCTGAACCGTCCAATGTGTTTAAAACGTGTTTTTAGGGCCCCCCGCGAGAAATCATTAAAAACAAATATCGGGAAGACCTTGATCTGAGCAGTTTTTCACAAAAATTGTACATTTGTAGTTTTGTGAAAAACTGTTTGGATCAAGCCCTTCCCGGTAATTTTTTTTTGATGATTTCTCGCGGACCCTTAAAAACACGTTTTAAACACATTGGACGGTTCGGATCATAAAAAAAATATCGGGAACGTGGAGGTCCGGACTCCCGGAGCCCGGCCTACGCGAGGATTCAGTAAAATAAAATACTCGGAAAGGCTTGATCCGAGCAGTTTTTCATACAAACCGTAGACATATAATTTTTGAAAAACCGTTTGGATGAAGCCCGTCCGGGTACTTTATTTTTATGAATCCTCTCGCGGACCCTTAAAAACACGTTTTAAACACATTGAACGAATCGGATCGTCGAAATTTGATATGAGAGTCCCACACTTTAACAAAGTGTGGGATCCCACATAGGAAGTTGAGTGTGTGTGTATATATATATATATATATATACACGTTTGTCCTCTTTGCTCAATTGAGAATTTTCTCGAGCATAATCAGAAGATTTACCCATTAACTTTTTGTTATATATTGTAGATTTTTTGAACTATTCCTTTAATAATAAGCAGTCAAGAGCAAACAAAAAATAATTCCTTAAAGCATTTTTTATTCTTCTTGTTTCGGTATGCACGATTGGTTTAACAAACATAATTTCCTTTTCCTTACGGTATCACCAATGGTAAACTTAAAATTGAATAAACAAAGGTTGTTACATCATCTTTTGATTATCCATTTAGAAGATGACTAAAGTTAATAATATAGAGGTCCACAACGGTATAATCAAAATTGAGTATTATATAACATTTTCAAAGTAAAAAAAGAAAGTAAATCATTTTAAGAACAACTTTTTCAGTCAAAACTATTCTTCTTTTCAAAAAAAAATTAAAAACATTTTTAAAATAGTGTTTTTTAAAAATAAGCAATTTCCCCAAAAAAATTCGAAAAAAGTGACATGGTTTTTGAAAAAAAAATTAAGTTTTAAAAAACAAATTGTTTTGTAAAAATCAAGAAACACATTAGTTTTAGAAAACAAAAAAATTTCCCAAAAACAAAAAAAAAAAAAACCGTTTTTGAAAAAGAAAAACAATTGAGTTCTAGAAAACAAACATTTTTCATTAAAAAAATTTTCTTCTTTGAAAAAAAAAATCTCTTTTAGAAAACAAATAGTTTCGGAAAAAAAATAAGGTTTTGAAAAGAAAAATTCAATAATTTTTTGAAAACATTGTTGAAAAAAGAGAGAGAAGGTTTTTTTTTTGTAATGATGGGTGTATTCAATTGATGAGATGTTGGGTCCACTAAATTTGGTTATCGGGAAAAGCTTGGTAACTTTGAGTATGCAATTGCCAAAATTTGAGTATTGGTTAAGATGTTACTAACTTTAAGTATTCCATTGTGAGCATTTTTTGAGCCAAACATTGTTAACTTTAACAACATTTTGGTTTTGAGTATGCCATTGGGGATAACCTTATTATGTTGATATCATAATAACATTTATTTTAGAAAAATTATATACCCAGTAGAATGATTTCTTTAAAATTATAAAAAATATATATATAAAGAATTAAAGGGCACGTGTCGCGCTCATGGTTGTTCAAGTTATTATGCAATACTATAATAGACTACTACTAACCTCACTAATAGTTTATCCTCATTACAAATTTCACTCTCAATCCTTTTTCCCCATCAACCCTCTTCAGCTTAACACATACATATCCAACAAGCTCATGTGCTACAGTTAGTTTAGACGAAGTTTTTGGGATTTTTCGCCGAAATATACCCCCTTTTCATTTTATTAACCAAAATAAACCATTTCTCAAACTAATTTTAAAAATATACCATGCCGCATATGGAAAATGCGGCATCCAATCTGGCTATCTCCAACGTGGCAACTCCGTACACCTAACAGTTACCGCAGATCAGAAATGCGGCGTTAGGGCTATCAATACCACAGACTAGAGAAGCATACGATATTTCGATAGTCCTCCCCTTCAGAATGCCGCATTTTGGACCTGTGGCCTAGTTGGAATGCTGCATTTCTAATACGCAGTGTGTAATACGTGGCGCGAATGGTTTTGCCAGATGGGATGCCGCATTTTTCATATACGGCATGGTATATATTTAAAATAAGTTTGAAAATGGTATATTTTGATAAATGAAAATGAAAAAGGGTATAGTTCAGCAAAAAGCCCAAGTTTTGGGGTCCGACTTTAATCGGAAATCGGAATCCTCACTGGTAAAAAGTGAGATTTGTTTAGCATTTTTGAAAATAAAAGGGTGGATAGTATTTTTTTTTTTTTGAACCGGAAGTCATTTCATTTCATCAATAAAAAGGCCCGAAAGCCAAGCAATTGCTTACAAGATTTCAATACAAAGTAGGAAAGAACCGATACTACCAAAACTCGGGCACAAGCACACCATAAGAAACCACGACGGGCCTGGGGCTCTGAGACTCGTACTGCAAAGCAGACGCAGATCCATAAGAGGATCGATGCATTGGGTCCAGCCCAAGGCTCAGTAATAACAAATGCCACGAACTTTTCCACCATCTGACGGTTGTACCCTTGCAAATCAAAACCAACTGTGATAGAATTCCTCCTCCCTCTCGCTCTCTCGCCACCTGTTTTACTAAAAATGTAACGAGTAATCTTTTTTTTTTTTTTGAAAAGCAAAAGAGAATTTCATAGTGTTTCAAGTAATCTAGAACATAGATTAGGATGCATTTGGAGTATTATAAACGATAGAGAGTCCAACAAAGGCATTAATGCCAATAGATCATCTTTCATTCTGTTTAGGCTTAGTTTGGATGACAGTAATCTCAAGAGGGAATGAGAATGTGATGCTTTCTACCCATGATTCCAACGTTTGGTAGAGACAGGAATGAGAATGTGATGTCAGGCTTTTCTGATTCCGACGTTTGACAGAGACAGAAATAAGAATGTGATTCCTTTTTTTTGAACGGCAAAAAACTTTATTAATCTTTGAGAAATATGACAAAGATTAAAAGGGAAAGGAAAAGGCACCAACACAACTAGTGAACAAGTCACCAGACCAACCCAAACACAAACCCCGAGAGAAAAAGGCTAGCAAGAAGCCAACCAACCGAAAGAAAAACAAGAACACAGAATAGAAAAGAAGAGTCATGGCAAATTCAACCAGGAATCACATTCCCAGATTGAGTGGGAATCTGATCCATCTCTTACCCCATGGGAATCTCAGATTCCTGGCTCATTTATTAATAAAAGGAACTGTTGACTTTCATAAATTTCCAAAATAATTATTTCCAGCGTAAGATTACTGGATTAATCCAAACACCGAAATGCAATTCCTCCAGGTATTAAATTCCTAGTAATCATATTCCTATTCCTACCCAAGAAAATTCCCAGGAATTTGATTCCCGGTAATCATATTCCTATTCCTACTCAAGATTCCAGTCATCCAAACACAGCCTTAATAAAAAACCATGGCCGGGTTTGGATTTGAAATTTTCTTGTTCGCTGATCCGAAAAGATATTTGATTGTGATTGTTTGAAAATGTATTTTCAAATTATTTTTTTTCCGAGTAACTGTTTTCAAATTTTTTTAAAAAAATTGGTTCTTTTAAAAAAATTAATTATTTTTTTAAAATAACTTTTTCATAACTCTTTCTTTTTCAAAAAAATACTTTTTTTGATAAATGAAAAAAATTATCCCATAAATAATCGCACGCGAATCAAATTTTTTTTATTTTTATGTCCTCGTTTTGTTGACTGGAAAAATTATCTGTCATTTTCTCTCTCATTCGGAAAAAATTCGAGACGTGGTCGCCAATGGTGATAATGAGGTATGAGAGATGAGGGAAGTAAGAGAGGAAAGAGGAGAGAGAGAGAGAGGAGATCTAGAGAGAGAGAGAGAGAGGGGGGGGGGTCAAAATTGGGGAGAAAACATTTTAAGGGGTAAAATTGAGAATTGGGTCAATTCTAAGGGGAAAAAGTGTGATTAATTGATGGATTCCGTTTGATTCTTAACGGAAGTGGACGGTGTGACAATTGATGACGTTTAATGTAGTCCAGGTGTTTATTTGACAAAATGAAAATATTAGGTGTCTATTTGTGATTTTGGGTAAAGGTCAGGTGCTTTTTTGAAATTTTCCCGATCCGTAAAACGATTTTCCAAACATAGGCAAAGGGGTCATTTTTCAATCGATTTCTCGGGTTCGGTCCTTAAGCCCGGGTGGCGACTCCAAAATCATTTTCCAAATGAAAGAAGAAAGAGATTTTTGCGGGGCTGTCCACAATTTGGATGGGTTTTGAAAATATTTTGAGAAGAATTTTTGAGATAGTGTTTGGTTGGATTTTTTGAAATGAGAATAATGAGTTAATGATTGGAGAGAGAATGAGAATAATGAGGTAATGAGTGGAGAGAGAAATATTAAAAATGATTGGAAAAAGAAAGATTCTTTTTTAAAAAAAAATTGAAAAGGAGAAAAAAATGGAACTGAACAAAGTCTACCTCTCACATAAACTTTTTCTCAAGTTTTACCTGCACTTTCCAAAATTATCCTCCATTTTCATCATTAACTTTTTAAATGGATAACATAATAATCTACAAACTTTTACCCATTAATTTTTTAAAATGGACACTTATTAAGGGATAATCCCCCTAAAAAAACCAACATTCTTATTTGGGGAGAGAGGAGTATTTGTTTTGGGGCATGTATTAAGATAGAGTGTTTGACAGTAAAGACAAGTTTGAATTATTTTTTTTCCTATTGAATTAGAAAAGAGTAAATTTCACTTACCACCCTTGAGGTTAGAAAGGGTAAATGCAACGGTTTTTTGATGGAAAGTATTTTTGGAAGTTAGCGAGTTAGTCCAAAGGGGGTCTAGAAACTATCCATAATCCTAAACCTCAAACGCCTTTGCCGAGACTCAAACCCTAGTCTCCCCTGTGGATGGAAAGTTCTTTTTTTTTCCCCAGTTTGAAACCTCCAATACTCAGGTCTTTTGAGATGGAGCACGCCAACGGCAATGGCTTTTGCAGGCGTGTGCGGTGGTGAGGGATGTAGCGGTGTAGGTTGTGGTGGTCGGATGGTTGGTCTGCAGCACATGCGGATCTGATTGCCGGCAATAGAGGCGGCATTGGAGGTGGTGGTTTTTGGGTCCCGATGGAGGGGTGGGTGTCTGGTTAAGTCATCGATTAACGAAGGTGACCTTATGGTTAACGGAGTTTGAAAGGCAGCAATAGCAGGTGCGACATTTTGGGGTTTCGAAGTCGGCCTCGTTGTTTGTGGGGTTACCTGTGGTGGCATGACGTAATCTCTCCTTAAAAGGTGACAGTGGTGGGTTGCGGCGGTGGCATGACGTGGTTCTCCACTTAACCATTGACGGTGGTAAGGTTGGGGATGACGAGTGTTCTATTTGAGGTGGTCAGGTGGTCGAATTGTTGGTCGGTTGATGGGTGATTGTTTTGTTCTGTTGGGTGATTTTTTTTTTCATTCAACATTTGGTTGGATTCCCCGCCCGTTCCCCTTCCCTTCTTGATGTGTACCCTTATCGGGTTATTATATATTAAATAATTTGTCAAAAAAAAAATCTCTGTTCACATATTTCAGCTTAATTTCTTTCATTACATTTTAACTACTTAATCAATTAGGCTGCTGATAATGCCAAAACCCCTTTTGATTCTGTCAAACTCATTTTGTTCCTGCCAAAACTCTTTCATTCATTGACTGAATTGCTCTTCATCTCTCTCTTCTCCCAAAACCCACCATCCTCCCCATCTCTCATTCCTTCTCCCGTGTAACGCCCCGATTTTTCAAGAGCATTAATTAAGTAAGGAAAACATTTATCAAAATATTTGATAAGAGTTCTCACATCATCAAACTAAAAGTAATGTCACCATATTACAATCATATCCAAATAAGGAATATTCAAAATATTACATTTCTCCAAAATGAAGTTTGGCAATTAAAATTCAAGGTTCAAAATATTTAGACATTTACTGGTCTGGCCTCCACAAGCTCGTTGACTCCTTCCTCAGCATCACCGTGTTCCATCATATTCCGCCTCTGCTCCATCTTCATTACCTAGTGATATATCACCGTGGTACAAGTACCCGTGAGCTTAAAAAGCCCAGTAGGAATATCCTAACCCTACTTAACCTAACATATCTAACAGATAAACATGCACAATAAATGAATAGCAGGAGATAGCACAAATAACAACACTGATTAATTACTAGCCATTAACCTACGTGTCATCTAGGATTCTCGGCCACGAGATCCATACTACCCTCCAACCTCCGGCATAGGGCAACTTGTGTGATTCGACTCCCCCTTGCAAAGATCCAGACGAAGAACCAATGTTATATACCCGAGTACCACTTCCATGACCCCAAGGCACGAAAACAAGATTCACCGGGAGTGCGGCCCCACAACTCATCCCCGGGCTGTGATGCAAGCATAGTGCCACCCTTATAACCCGACCATTCTTGAGAGTCAATCACCACCATGTCCTATCCAAGGTTTCGTATTCAAAACGATTATCCGTCCGCGGCCCACTCCGGTCACCCCCGGAACCACAACTCATCAGCTTAACAATATTTCTACGCATTTCCATTTTTCCTTTTTTTTCTTTTCTATTTCAATCACGTCTACAGTTTCTCGAAATTCGCAACCACCCAGGTTCCCACTGCCCCATCTACGTTACTCGAACATAAATTTACAATGCTACATATAATTATTAAAGACAGATATGAATTCAATAATAACAAAGACCCAATAAAATCATAGAGCAAGTGTGAACGATAAGAACCACATCCATTTTGAGTGCAAAGCCAAAATGTTCTTAAACAGTTAAAGGGTTATGAAACGAATTTGATTCCCACCGTCACAGTTCACAAAAAAATTTATAAACCGAGATCTGCCCGTTGATTTTAAGCGATTTTAACTACAATGGTTAGATAACACATTTATCCACCATCCTACAAAATTTCACTGTTGGATTTAAAATCAGATCACCTAGGAACTCGTTTGATTTATTGCCATGATTGATCTCGCTTCTTTTACCACTAAACGCTAAGAGTTTTTAGTCCACTTAAGGCATCAAACTACACTGGAATCTTATGAAATTTAACAGGGTAGTAGTTCAGGGAGTTAGGAACATTGTTCAAGTAAAACTCGTAGTCTAAAAATATACTTAAGTGAGGTAAAAAGACCTTAGTACAAATCTGGTCCAAAACCGACACAGTTTAGTAAAACTGACATTCAGGGAGATCTAACCGTTGATCTTGAGTGATTCCAATTGTAAATGATAGCTAACATGTCAATCTATTAAGCTACAAACATTCACCGTACGACTAGGTCTCAATCGTTCTAGAAATAGATTTGAAGTCAGTGCTAGCAAAAAGTTTTCTGCAGTTTGCAACAGATTCGTTTTTCGTAGTTGAACTATTGGGTTCTTGTTTCTAATCCACGAAAATTACATTTAAACACATCAAGGGGTTCGGTAGGACGTAACCTACCTCTCGTCCGAAGATTTAGCTAAACCGGAGTGATTTGGATGGGCCTCGGTCGCGTCGAGTGGTGGTAACGGTGACGTACAGTTTTCTTTTTCTCCTTCTTCTTCCTTTTTCCTTCTTTTTTTTCTTCCTTCTTTGCTTTTCCTACCTAGCCATCTCTCTCTCTCTCTCTCTCTCTCTCTCTCGGTACAAAATAGAAAAGAAGAAGAGTAGTGGAGGATGATGGTGATGAGATCTCTCTCTCCCTCTTGCCGATAATATGTGAGGGAGGGAAATGAGAAATATAGGAGGTTAGGGGTAGGGATGGCAATGGATCGGTTTGGTCTGGGTTTTGCTATTACCATACCCAAATCCAAAGTATTTATCTATACCCAAATCCAAACCGATATCCGATGGGTATGATTTTTAGTGGACCATAACCAAACCATATGGATTTGTATTTTATTCGAACCGCACCAAACCCGCATTAGTATTCGTTCCATTAATGAACATGTGAAGGAAAAAGATTATATATTAAAATAATAAAGTAACATGCCATAATATTTTACCATTAAACACCCAAATTCCAACATAATCAAAGGAAATAACTAAATAATAAACTTTTTTTAATGTGTTTAACCCACACCAACGAGAAAACTTCAAAGGAATTTTTTTTAAAAAGTAGGAACCAACAACATGATCTATAAGTAATACTATTATATGGAGCGGTTTGGATTTGGTTTGGGTTTGGGTATGGATTTGGCCGAATACTTGCTAAGACCAAACCCAAATCCGAACCCAACGGGCATCATGTTTCGAAAACCAAACCAGCCCCATGGGTAGGAAAAAATAATAAAAACCTCCCCGATAGGATCGGTTTGGTTCGGGTATCCATTGGTTTTGGGTGGAATTGCCATCCCTAGTTAGGGGTTGTATAAAATCCCAAAGGATATTGAGGTGGCAATTGTCTAGGGGTTAAGGGAAGGCTCTTCAGTGCATGTGGTGTTTGATTTTTATTGGCTAGGGGAAAAGCAAGGGCCCAAAATGGCAAGGCAATGAGAGACATGAAGATCGAGGTGATGTGCTGATAGTGGTTTTGACGCTAACTTCTTTACCCTTCTTCTCTTTTAATTTTTGTACTCATTTCAGAGATTAATAAAGTTATTTGCCTTTCAAAAAAAAAGAAGAGGTGATGTGCTGATATTTGGAGATGATGGATTCTATTATATATCATCTGCCGAAAAATGAAATGGGGAATGGCCGGGTTATATTATTGTTTAATTAGTTTAGGCCAAAATCTAGTGGTTGATGGAGTACGTATATGAGTATGGCTTATCGCTCAAGGGTTAAGGGAAAGTATTTAGGGGGTGTGTGTGTAAAGATCTAATTGGCTAGGGAAAAGGTAGTATATACATATATAGTTAAGCATATATAATTGAATACACATATACATCTTTGTATGTGGGAAATATAGAGTCCGTTGACCAAAAATAAATAGCTAATTAATAAAAAATTTAATGAAAATATAAATTTTATTTTATTCGATAACAAAAATAGGGGAAAATCCGGGTCGTTACATCCCGGCTCAAACAACTTCTTTGAATACGGTCATTGTAATGGCTGAAAGATGCGGAAAGCTAAAAGAAGTGGTGGGGAGCGGCAATATCTTCACCCTGCCAGAGTACCCAACAGAATACTGTCTCTTTACGGGAGAGTTCAGTGAAGCACATCCCGGTAATGTTCATAGCAGATTCGGAGCTTAATAACTCAGACAATATAACTGCACTAAATGTTCTAATTAAACTTTTTTATTTTATTTTATTTTTTATACTGGAAACAGCATTTGCATGGATAAAGGGCAACAAGAATGTGGAGGACTTGCAGAAGTTTCTTAGAGCAACTCCAAGACACTCTCTACTTGGCCTCTCTTGGCTATTGTAGAGAGTCAAAACCAATTTTCACCCCTCCAAGAGGCTCTCTACTCCCCTAGCCACTTTGGTCTCAGTCTTTTCCACTCTTTACTACTAGAGAGCCTTCCTTGCTAGCTTCTTTATTTTTTATAACTTAGAATGTTTATAACTATTATTTTCCATATCTAATGTTGGAAAAAAATATATATTTGAAACCTACTCGACAACATCTATCACACAAGACCAATATTGACTATGAAATTAGTGTAAAAAAATAATTTTTTGTGTGTAGGCTGTTTTAAAAAAAATTATTATGAGCTCAAAGCAAGATAAATTCATGAGCTCAAGTTCTATAAAAAAAAATCATGAACCCAAATCAGCAAAAATCACAAGCTCAAACCCAAATTAGTTTGGATAGAGAGCAAAGTAGAGAGTAGTGTTGGAATGATGGTGTGAAAAAGTGAATAGCCAAAATAGAATATGTACTTTTTTTGTCCTTTTGGATATGTAAAGTAGAGAGGAGTGTTGGAGATGCTGAGGACATAAGGTTCTAACAAGAAGCGGAATGCAGTTCGGGAGCGATCCAAATTATTTTAGGGTTAGTATGCTGAGTAGGGAAGAGGAATTTGAGATCTTTCTGAATAGGTTATTGGCTATCCAAGGAACTAGCAATTGAAATTCATCCTATTTACTTATTAGTACATGATTATTTTTTTGGAACAAATATTAGAAAACAATTTATGATCGAACTCAAATGTTTTATTCTTTTCCATGTTATGTAAGACATGAACCAATAATGCTTGTAGCAATGCTTGCATATAACGGGTCATTACTCCAGTTTCTAGTTTTACCATCAAATTCCAAACCTGTCTACACGTTTCAAAACAACCAAAGAAAGTGAGAGAATTAACGAATATGAGTAGCAGAACTCTCAATTCACCAAAAAATTGATCTCCACTCGTGTGCAATTGAAGTTTTCTGATAAACCCAAACTTGTACAATCCTCTCGATAATAATAATAATAATAAAGTATAGGGGAAGGAAGGAAGGAGAGATGGGGAGGATGGAGGTGGGTTTGGGGGGAAGAGAGAGATGATGAGCAATTCAGCCAAGGAATGAAAAGTTTTGGAAGGAACAAAATGAACTTTGACATGAACAAAAGGGGTTTTGGCATTATTAACAGCTATCAATTATTAGCCTTTCAATAATAATGCATACAATAACCGAAAAAACAAAATCAATGAGAGCACATGGATTCGACCAAACAGGTCGCCTCCCCCCAGAAGCTGTTTTCACCTCGATAGACCCTATTGCGGTCTACACTGTCCGGTCCAGTACCGAAACTCTGAACCGTTGTCACGAAACATATATAGCCGTTGCAAGATATCTCCCCAAAATCTATTCACATCTTTCACACCTAAAACCACTCCTCTCTCTCACATCAGTCGCCATTCCCAAATTCTACTCCTCTCTCTCAAAGATCTCTGGCTCACAGAGGACCATCACTTTTTCTTTCTGTGTTCCCTTTTCTACATTGTTCTTTGAATTCACAAGTCATTCATTCATAAGGAGTAGTTTTTAGTTTCTAGGGTTTTGTTTCCTTTCTTCTTTTGAGTACTTATTTTGGGAATTTTAATTAGAGGGTTTTGTTGCTGATACGAATTATGGATGCAGGAGGAATTCGAAACAAGGGGGCGCGATTTCCTCTCTCCGATCGGACTTTTCGGAGGAGAAATTCTTGTGAGAATGTTCGTATCTATCTCTGTCTCTATATATTTCCACATATGCGTAAACTAGTCTTGAATCTTGAACTTCTAAACCCTGTTTGGTTGCATAGTAGAAAATTTAAGTGAAAGAAACAGAAAACTTTTGCTTTTTTGAAGCCTACAGGCTGCTACAGTAAAAAAACCTTTGTTGTAACGTCTTGTTTTTTTGCCATAGGTAAATTTCTTGGATCCAGAATTCTCTGGGAAATTAGGGATCTCTTCTCATTATAAAGCTTTATGAAAAAGAATTAACCTTCTTCTTGTATAAAGTTGGGTTTCGCTCGTCTTTAAAACCAGAGATATAATAACCCTTGAGTTTATTTTGTTCTTCTACTAGATTTGGATTTATTGATACGAAAACGCTAACCTCCAATAAGTAGAGAATGCATAGATATTCGAGAAAAGTGTATTTGATTCTTAACGTTTTCTTGTTTTAGTGTGACTCTTTGAATGGATTTTTTTCCTTGATGAAACCTAATTGTTTTTCTGTGATTTCTAAATAATAAGAGAAGCGCATTATATGTTGATGTTGCTTTAGTCTCCCAACCTTACGTTGATATTAAGTGCTTGATTAATTGATTTAATATGGTTTTTTCCTTTAACTGCCACCTATCTTTCAAGTTTCAAGTGTTCCTCAGATTCAATCAGATTTTGATTTTTTTTTTTTTTTCCTTTTGTAAATGGCAGTTGGACAGGTTTATCCCTAATCGGTCTGCAATGGATTTTGATTTTGCACATTTCATGCTGACTGGTGGGAGGGTAGAGAAGGAAAACCCATCATCACCCTGGTCTCCATCCAAAGAAGCTTACAGGAAGCAGCTCGCAGAGATATTCAACATGAACAGAACAAGAATCCTTGCTTTTAAAAACAAGGCCCCTCCTTCAGAAGCCACTGTATCAGAGTCAATTTCCTCAGTTCCCCATTCCAAACACGCCAAACATAGAAGATGCATTCCCCAAGTTAGTTTTCCTTTCTTCCCTTGCTTATGGTAGTTTTTTCTTACCTTACCCTTCGGACGTATCTTTCCCATTTTCCCTGGCGACTTGCTTCGTTTTTAAATTTTTTTTCTTCCCTTGTGATTGTCACTTATTTTCCCCTCGCGTGACTTCTTTTTTCTCCACATTTATCGTCAATCTCATCTCTTGTGACTAAGTTTTCCCATTCTTTGATTATTTTTTTTCCCTGTTTGTTTGCCTCGGTTTTGCCAGAAATCAGTTTCTGATATTGTTTTTTTGTGATCAACGGCAAAACAAATGGGGTTTGGCACAAAATTCCTTTACACTTCTAACGGCTTGAGAACCTTTTCCGGTTCAAACGAAGCCAAACACTAGCACATCGACGACAACCGCCACCCACCACTATCACCATCACCGCAACCATTGTCGTTTCTATTGGAACCACTACTGGTAAATTTATGCCTTTGCGAAAATGTTTCTGGGACTCGTTTTCAGTATTGCTACCAAAAATAGGAAAACAAGTCACTTTGCCTATAATTATTTCCCACGGAAAATATTTTTGGGGAAAACATCGCTAAAACAAACAGAGCCGAATGTTTTCATGTAGCAAACTGTACTTTTGATGGATCACTTTCTCAATGCTGTCTTTTTGTTGATATATGACAGGATTCAGTAAAGATTCTTGATGCTCCGGAGCTCATGGATGACTTCTATTTAAATTTGCTGGACTGGGGCAGCGGCAACCTCCTAGCTATTGCCCTTGGCAATTCAGTTTATTTATGGGACGCCACCGATGGGTCTACTACTGAATTTGTCACCATTGATGAGGAGATTGGGCCGGTGACGAGCATCAGATGGGCCCCAGATGGAAGACACCTCGCTGTTGGCTTGAATAATTCCCATGTCCAGCTTTGGGACTCTTTGGCCAGTCGTAAGGTAATCTCGCGTACTGAAGTTATTAGGTTGCAAGATAACAACTCTTATGAAAGCTGTAGAGCTTTGAGACACGTTGAAAAATAGAATAAAGTTCACGGGACCAATTAAGGTTTTAGTAATTTTTCTTTAACTCACAAACACGACTTAATCATGAGTCGACTGCATGAGAGTATATTTCACGAAAAGAAGGAACAAAGTGACCGAGTCATTGAACAATTCCGTCTGATTATCTTTTACATTTCAGCAGTAACTCTTGATTGTTACAAATTTAATTACCTCATCTATAGCTGATTTTATCTAATTCAATTTCCTTTTTGAATAGCTGAGAACGCTGACAGAAGGTCACAGCTCAAGAGTCGGCTCACTGGATTGGAACGACCACATCCTAACGACCGGAGGGATGGACAGCTTAATTATAAACAATGACGTCAGAATCCAATCCCATGTGATCACCACTTACAGGGCCCACACACAGGAAATCTGTGGCCTAAAATGGTCCTCCACCGGCCAACAACTAGCCAGCGGCGGAAATGACAACCTCATATACATATGGAACATCTCAAGTTCTAGCTCCGGCCACCACCACCGGTGGCTCCATTGCCTGGACCACCACAGGGCCGCTGTGAAGGCACTCTCCTGGTGCCCATTCCAGAGTAATTTGCTGGCTTCAGGCGGTGGGGTTGGGGATCATTGTATTAAATATTGGAATGCGCACACTGGCGCGTGCTTGAACTCGGTTGACACGGGGTCACAAGTTTGTTGCTTGGTTTGGAGTAAGCATGAGAGGGAGATTTTGAGCTCACATGGGTTCAATGATAATCAGCTGATTTTATGGAAGTACCCTTCTATGGTGAAGATTGCTGAGCTTTATGGGCATAGTTCAAGAGTTCTGTATATGGCTCAGGTATATATGCTGTTTGATTAACTGTGTTTCATTTTTTTGCTTGTAAATCACAGGCTGGTCACTTCAAAGTAGTACTCCCTCCATCCCAATTTGATTGTCCAATTTTGTGAACCCAACTTTTTTAGGTAATACAATGATTGCACCTAGAAATGTTAAATTTTCCAACATTTGCCTTTGCCCTTCAACTTTTTTGAAAAGTTATTTTATTGTACAAAAACAAGGATAAAAAGGGAATTTCATTCATCTTAAAAGTCAAATGGATAAACAATTTAAGGAGACAAACAAATTGGAACGGAGGGAGTATATTCCTGCTCATAATTTGGTCCTATTGGTGATGGAAGTTTCTTTTTTGCCCCCTTAGGCTGTGAAGTGACTCAGTGTTTTCAAATTGTGTATCGTGTATCATTTAACTACAATTACTATATAATTGAAATGTATTTGTGCCTAACAATATCAACAAACTATGCATATACGGTTTTTTTTTCAAAAAGTTTTTAAGATGCAAAATTTCAAGTCTCTCAAGTCTCAATTGAGATCTATATTCTATCATATCGAGATTTCCTAAATATGAATCCTTGCATGATTCAGACAAGACACGAATGAAATATGATTTTTTCTTATATTGAAGCCCTACATTGTGGTGGTACTATTTCTTTCACATGGTTTGAATGCTGCCTAATTTGATGAAATGCCTTAGATCAGTGCATTTGGGGTCCCCTTCCTAAAGTAAGGTTCAACTTTTTCCTAATAAGTAATCGCATGATACATACGGAATCGGGATACATACACACATAGTATATTGTAAAATACACCATCGTATGGTATGATTCTGTACAAAAAAGATGTACGTATCTTGTATCGTAGGTTTTTAACAACTATGACGTGAACGATTTGGCTAAGTGCAATTTTTATATATTTCTGTTCTGAATTACGTTTAAGTTTCTTCTCTTTCGGTTGTCTGTTGCAGAGCCCAGATGGGTACATGGTTGCATCGGCAGCGGCAGATGAGACATTGAGATTTTGGAATGCGTTTGGGAGTCCTCAATTGGCTAAGCCTGCACCCAAATCGAACCCAGAGCCATTTCCTAACCTTGCCCGCATCAGATGACAAGTTTTGTTTCTGAATATTGGTGACTGAAAACAGAACTACTGGAACATACAAAGGAGATGGGAGCACTACAGTAGTAATACTGGAAGTGTTATACAATAGTACTTGATTTGGTTTGACGTGAAAATTGTGGGAGGGAAGTAAAATGTATAGTCCTTTCTTAGACGAGCACCACTACATACCCAGAAAAAATACACAGAATTTACCCAGAATTTAAAAATCAGTAGTCTAGATTCACTCGGCTACTGATTTTAAATTTCGGAGTAAATTCTGTGTGTGTTTTCCGGGTGCTTAGACATTCTGTTCTTAGACTCGAGTGTACAGTTACTTTAGTTACGTGCAAAAATGCTGTACAATTCATCTGTGAATTCCACGAACTTTCTTGACTAACATCTTGATATTAGCTTTGAACCTTGGAGGTATAGATTTTCCTGAGAAAAGTTCACATTGATCCGAATACGATCATCATATTTGTCTTGGATTTTTTTATTTTTTATTTGTCTTCGAAAACACGAACAGCATGCATGTTGTGAAAAGAAGTTGATGAAATCACCGTTCGTTAATTTCTTTGGTTGCACAACTGGACAGAGATCAATAAAAATGCGGATTGGACTATGAAAGTGGGGACTAAGATGGGAACCTTTTTTTTTTTGTGTGTGGGGTGGAAGTTCAAGAACTTCGTTAATAGAAAGAAAAATATAACTGTGTTGTTGGCACTGCATGAAGTGCGCCGGCCTAAGGAATAAAACGTAAGGAACAAAACACAGCGTACTGAATCACAAAACACAAACTATGCTATCGCCATAAGATAAAAGGCCAAAGGTTATCTCCAATGACATACTCAAAACCAAAATGTTGCTAAAGTAAGGAATGTGAGGCCCAAAAAGTACTTACAATGGAATAATCAAAATTAACAACATTTTAACCAATAATCAAATTTTAGCATTTTGCAGACTCAAAGTTAGTAGATTTTTTGCAATAACCAAATTTAACGGACCAACGTCTCCTCAATTAAATACACCCATCGTTACACAAATACTCTTTATTTCTCCCTCCCCTTTTCAACAATGTTTTCAAAATTATTCAAAAACTATTTTTCTTTTTTCGAAAGCTGTTATTTTGCAAAAAAAAATTTCAAAAATCAGTTTTTCCGAAAACTTTTTATTTTCAAAAACTGTTTTCTTAAAAACTTTTTGAAAAGAAAAACAGTTTTGACTAAAAAAAGAGTTTCTAAAATAATTTATTTATTTTTAGTTTGAAAATGTGATATAGCACTCAATTTTGATCGTCATCGTGCACCTCTACATTGTTAACTTTAGTCATCCTCTAAATGGATAATCACCTATATTTAGTCATCCTCTAAATGAATAATCAAAAGGTAATATGACAACTTTTGCTTATTCAATTTTGATTATACCATTAGTGATACCCTGAGGATGCTGACAATAGGCGATGGCTAACAAAGGCCAAAAGAACAGAGCACAATGTCACGATGTGTGCAGCAAAACAAAAACAACAGAAACATAAAAGTAAAATTAAACTACGTGCACCTTAAATGATAAACCGCCACCATTGCAGAATGCTGCCAGCATCGAGCAATAATGACTGTCCATTTTGGGAACAACATTTGAAACTTGGAAAAATAATTACTGTCAAGACTTGAAGACTGCTTGATTGTGAAGAACTTCAGGATAAAAATCATTCAAGATAAATCAGAGAGCGTTTCACGAGATTAATAGCACAAAGCATCTCAAACATGTACTAATATATAGGCCATAACTGGTAAACTTTATGTTTTGTTACATCAGGTTACTATGTCTCGAATACAGTCTATTGAAATCGCCGACTTGCACAACCAGTTTAGTAAGGGACAACAATTGATTCTATAAGCTCTTGAAGTGGAGCCAGTTCCTTCTTGTCAATCAGCCCAAATTCCTGCACAGATTACAATATCTAGTGAATTCAAGAAACAGTTTTAGGATTTTGCAGAACCATCTAGTAGCTGGTGAACTCAATTCAATGGTCAACAACTTGTATAATTTCCGACTAATAGCCAGAATGATATGACAAAATTTCAATGAGAGAGTTCCAAACGAAATTGCACAGAAGTCATTGGAGGACCAATCAAGAATAACGTACAAGAACTATGTCATAGAGGAATAGTGATGACTCGGAAATGAATGAAAAATAGGGTTAGGTCTTCAGCTTTTTTGTTACTTTCAGTTTAGGACCTCATGTTCTACTCATATAAGGTAGTCTTTATTTTCCCCAAAGGATAAAATTCTACGCTAAATTAATAAATTTTGGAATCTCAAATCCACTTTCAACCCATTGCTATATTAAGAAGACCAAAAAGAAGTTCAAGCCAATTGGCGTACCAAGGTTAAGAAAAGGCAATGGTAGATTCAAATCAGATGGCTAATGGTATATACTGTAAAAGACATGATGTAAGTAAACAAAGTTGGTTTAGATAAATAAATAGGACCTCATAAAGAGAACAAAGAACCTAAAACTAGTCTTGCGATTTAAGCACACTTACACAGGTAAAGAGTATGAAATGTTTGAAGCAGGTATTTAGATGGGCCTCCTCTTTGAGGCTTACGATCTTCTGGAAGTGAGAATGGTAAATGTGAGCATAAACACGGAACAAGCGTTTGAATATGGTTTTCACGACTTCCCTGAAGTTGGTAGGAAAAGGGGCACCTACAAAAGTTAGCATAGAGAATAACCATAAGCGGAAGTGAACCCAAGGGACACAACTGTGCAAAAGTTAGGTATCAGTACTACAAAAACTTAACCCAAAGGTTCTTTTAGAAGATATATTAATTTTCTATTGAAAGGTGATTAATAATAAGGGAAAAAATGAAACCACATATTACCTAGCCTTTGAGGAAATAGGGATTCATCATCTAATTGAGTTTCAATCCAGTCCATCAGGTATTCGACATATTTTGGAGCCGAAACTTCAATTGGTTTCTTGATTTGCACACCATCTGCCCATCGGTACTCATACCTGTTAAGTATTATCTGCATAAAGTCAGGAGCTGCGAATTTGTGGAACTCCGCAGTGTTTCTTACTTGTGTATGCCTCAACTATCATACTAAGTTGTTCAAGCAATCACTAAAAAGAAGACGAGGATTTTACTTGCCCGCAGGGCCGGCCCTGGGCATAAGCCCCCCAGTTTTCGTCCCATTAATAGGGCCCAAAATTTAGGTATATAATAAAAATTATACATGTCATTGGTTATTTCTGCTGCAGTGGTTAGGCTCCCATGACCTCTCATAGACATCGCAGGTTCGATCCATGCTAACTTAATGTTTCACGCGTACTATTTTTTAAATTTTACAAAAAATGGGTGAAAACTGGCAGCGTAGAGATATAATCTCGCCCTTAGACGTACTAAGCGCTGCGCCGCGGTACCACAACGCTGTATTATGCATGAAGTGGAACAACTAATTTATATAGAAACAATTAAGGGCCCCCATTATTAAAACTTGCTTAGGGCCTCCAAAATCTCAGGGCCAGGCCTGCTTGCCAGAGAAGGTACGGGGCTCCATCGTTTTCATAAATGAATATAACAATTCCAAAAAGAACAATTGCCATTGAAGGCATATTTCCTTGTATAAATGCTTATAAGTAAACGACTAGCAGATTTTCCCATGTGAGTAGAAGAATCCATTAATAGAAGATGAAATGGTCAACCTTTCTAATATGGTACAATATTGTAGAACCACCAGCTCAAAACAAAGACAATTATTGATGAACAAAGGAACTTCCCACACCAACACCCAAAACGAATGCAACAATAAGGAACTAGCCACTTTGTTGACTGGTCACCAGTCACACTTGTCCAACACTACTGGTAACTAAGAAAACAACAATACAAGGAAACATGCAAAACACAGATTCCAATTCCCGTTCTTACGTTTTCCTTGGAAAGCAAATTAAAATATCATTAAAAATACATTAGAAAAGGAAAAGTTTACCTATTCCTCCTTGTGTAGTCGACCAAAATACATACTTGATACAAAAACAAAATTTCCTTCCCGCATTATAAACATTGTTATACCCACAAAATATACGTTATTGCCTTGGTGATGTGTTTCTGATTAGACCATTGCAAAAAGTGAGGATTGGTACCAAGTAAGCAGAGAGATAAGATAATAGGAATTCATCACTGGTGTAGTATCAGTTATACCATCCCCTTGTTAAATGTTATCACAATATATATGTGAGTACTCGTGTATACAGGATCGCAGACGCACGATCTATGTAATGAACCGTTTTAATTAATGTCAAGGCTTGTTATGTCAAGTACGGGTGCATAAGAGCCCATGTCTTAGCAAGAGCTACCTGAAAGAAAAATCCGCCTAAAGGCCAGCATTTGGTCTCACTGGAACAATTACAAATTATGTAAGTGGTAAGAAGTACGACGCACTAATGGCACCAGCAAAAGTGTCTATCCTTTTTGAATGTTTAAGGTTTGACTTTGGTATCATAAAACAAAGATGCCACAACCACACGAGGAAACAAATTACAGAACTAGAAATGAAATGTATGAGAGCCGCATTGACACCATAAGAGTGGAAGCTGAACTATTTTAAGCCAACAAAGGAAGTTATCAGTCAATAATTCATTTCCTTTGTATGAAGGCTACAAAACTAATTTTCTGAACCGTCAAAATAAAGCAGAAAATTAACAAGACATACTTGGGGCCTGCAGTCATTGTAGGACAGTTTTCTGGAGTGCAAAACTCAGTGAGGGTACCATAAAGCAAATTCACCTGGTTGAAGAAGTCCACAGCTGAAAATCGCAAAAGCAAACAGCCAGTCAATTGGTTATCGAAGAGAAGCTTGTTGTGGTAGATGATATTTACAAAGCAATTCATGAGAACAAACAACTGTTTGCTGGTCTTCTTATCCATGTTCATGACGGGAATAAATGGACATACAAACAAGCCCGTGATGACACATTGAATGGTTCACTAATTCTCTCCAACTTACAACAGAACCACAAAGCTGGAGGCAAATAACACTTACCCTCATGGGAGGTTTCTTTTTTTTTTTTTTTTTTTTGAAAGTGCCTCACGGGAGGTTAAAACGGACTTGGGGTCCCCGTAGTGACACAAGTCACTACACTCCCGTAGTGATTTCAATTGTGGGCCCTATGAAATCTTCAATTGGGATCAGAACCGTTGAATTTGTGAAGAATATTGAGCACATTATGGGTACAAAAGATTATGATCATCGGAAATTGGTAGACAAATAATTGAAACAAATTTGTCTACAGTTTATTCTCTATTGGCCATCCATTTTCGTAAAAATAAATGGTATCCGACCATATGGCTACGAGTATCTAATTTGATTTTTTACATGAATGATCTACTCAACATTTCCGACAAATTGAACGGTTCTGATTCCAAATACAAATTATAGATGGCCCGCAATTGAGGTCACTACTGGGCTATAGTGACTTAGATTACTACAGGCACCCCAAATCCGGTTAAGACCTTAGTAACGGAGAACATCAAATTCAACCCTCTGTGATGGTATCGGTTGACAACAGCTTAGCTTCTTAAGTGTAATTCCTCTAAACTATGGGGCTGCAATGTAATGAAGGCAAACACTAGGGGGAAGTCCGTAAGATTACCCTTAAAAGTTTAAAACATCAATAGAAAATGAAAATAAGGAGATGGCCCCTTTTGTACGGGTGTTTTGTCCATGACATCGTAATTTAAACAAAGAGAATTTGAAGATAGCAGAGGTTTCAGTAAAGAAAGATAGTTTGGAGCAAGAGCGGAACGAACAATATGGGTCGTATTAGTTGTTCACACATCTTCTATAAAACTTCTTGGAGAAATCCATGTCATATTAAGTGCACAGGACATGGATTTGTAGATGCAAGGACAGTTGCATACTCCACACATTAACACCCATTGCACGCACACATGAGAGAGAGAGAGAGAGAGAGAGAGAGAGAGTACTGTTCACAGCAAGCCATTCATTGAGATCCTCCCCAGGAGGAAGTCTTACTGCTTCTCTCAGATTTCCACTACCTAATGTTGCATCGATGTGCTTTCTTAGCTGGGCCCCCTATATTGTGAAACACACAATCAATTAGTAAAATAAGAGGAGAATAGATGAAGCTATAAAACACAGAAGTATGAAACTGGATGCTATCTTGCAGTAGGAAATACAGTAAACAACATAAGAAGGAAGAATGCCAGCTTATATTCCAGGGTACCCTTTTGATACTTGTGGTGAAGGGCCACAATTATTTCTGCTATTGTTGTAAAGTTTAAACCACGAGCCAGAGTTGCCAGGTGATGCCACTCCTAGTTGAAAAATGAAGTTCCTGCAACTAAAATTCTTTGTCTCCTCTCCCTATCTCTCTATTGTAGATGAGACTGACAACGTAGTACTCCCTCCGCTCCATTTTAAGTGGCCACAATGGAAATACATGCAATTTCAAACCCCTACAAAATATATTTCTCTATATAATTTTTTAATTTGGTGCAAAAAAAATTTAAAAACATTCTATGGAAATACATTTTTTAACGTCCACAAAAATACACGTTTCCCAAAGGGGTCACTTAAAATAGAATGGAGGAGTACTAAAAAGTACGGCTTGATAGAGAAGCAAATTCCTCAATCTTAATCAAAGGGAAAGCGAAAAGCACTACAATAAGGCTTCTAATAGAAGTGAATATCATGACAGAACGTAGCTTGAGCCCAGTGGAAAACAATCATACCCACTTAACCAAGCAACAGTAAAAGACTAGACAGCATCGACAAAATTCTCAAGTTGAATTAAGAGAACAACCTTACTCCCCGAAGGTGCACTCTTTTTCGGGCGAAATGTCCTTTGATTCCTGTTCGCAAACAAAACTTTAGGTGTGAGCATAGGAAAAAACTGAAGGTATAAATGTAGTTAATATCTACATGAGGAGAATAAGTAATCTTGTCGTGCTTCAACAACGAAGTTAAAATTAAGGCTTCTTAATTAGGAGTTCAATGTTATATAGACTCTTGTAGAAAAATGTCCTTTTAAAGTTGGAGGAGTTATTGTTTGGCCCTCCAAATTTTCAAAAAACACATCAATACTCTTGTGAATGGACTTTCTAGTTCTTTCCTATCGTGTATCAAGATTTACAAATCAAATTCAAAATAAATGAGGAGAGATCATAAAGACTATTAGTTACCGCAAAAGACTGGACAATCTAACATTCGATTGTTTTCCATGGCTGAATGGCACAGCAGCGGGTGAAAGGGTTGGATTGGAACGGCGTTTACAAACAATGCTATGTCAAACGTCGATTTTTGGCAGTCCAATGCTGGATGATGGGAGCAAAGTCGTTTATCGAACTTTGTGTAGCGAGCAAAGTCAAAGAGTTGAGATGATTACTGGAGATGCTCTGTGATGTAGATTATGGGTTTCTTTCTATTCTAATTTATATTAGTTCTTAATTTCGACCGATAGTAGAAGTGAGGCTAAAAGTAAATTCCCAGATTAGAATGGGGTCATAGGATCCAAAAGGCTCTTGCTGATTAATTGATGTGGGGATGGGAAAGGTCGTCAATATTTGAATTGAATTGTAGTGTGAAATGAACAGATCGGTGTGTAAATTTATTGTCTTCTATGAGATAATCTCGCCACTTTTGCGGCTATCTATCATAGTTTATAACATTGTAGATACATAGTTTCTCTCTTATTTCTACCATTATGATAAGCAAGAAGGCCGTTTTTTCCATCTTAGTCATGAAATTACCTACCTAATAAGGAAGCTGAAACTAGTCCCTTGCACTGGAACAATTGGATAGGTATATTCTACATTCCACGGACAAAGTTATACTTGTGTCGAATGTAGCCAAATCTATTCATATCATCCTAAAAATCAATGATGGATCTCATTTCACGTCTCTATTCTACAGCTTTACTTTATTATTTGTAATGTGAACTTACAAAATGAATAACTATACAAACCATTGATGATAACTCA
Organism: Gaultheria prostrata; assembly: GCA_036023075.1. NCBI lineage: Eukaryota > Viridiplantae > Streptophyta > Magnoliopsida > Ericales > Ericaceae > Gaultheria > Gaultheria prostrata. The sequence continues at coordinate 9,150 of JAXBDA010003782.1, read as the reverse complement.
CCGCCTATCGACAGGTGACTCAACCCCTAGGAGGCCATATCATAGGAGCTGCATTTGGCAGATATGACATATCTTGGATATTATCTCAGAAGCAGCAAAGGTAGGTATGATATATTCCTTTGAGAGATCACATGTTTTGCTCAAAGTACTACGTGACCATTGACCAGTGTCCACTATCAAAGTTTCTCTCTAACAAAGTAAATTGCTTTTGTATATTCCGTAGCTGCACGGAGCGGGGGCGGGAGAGGGGAGAGGGGAGAGGGGAGAGGGGAGAGGGTGAGCGGATATGTAGAAGCTCCCAAGATTGGGAGCGGCGAGGTAATATTTAATGAATAAATATAAACCAATAATATTATATGTATTGTACACAACTTTTAGAGTTGCAAAGGGAGCGTGTATATAAATATAAACATGAATGAGAAATGATATCCCAATAGATTTTTTCTATGCCAATACAAGACGAGGAAGAGGGAATCATAAGTCTCTCTTACTTCTTTTTTCTTTTTCTTCTTCATTGCATATATTTGGAAGGAGAAGTGAGAATTTCTTCTTTAAGATTAGTGTGGAAGCTCCAATCCTATTTAGGAGTGGGTTCCCTTCTCGATGGGAGTGAGCTCCCGTCTAGGGAGCGTGGATTCGAGCTCTAGTCTAGGGAGCGCACCCATTTTAGAATGATCTTGCTACTAAGGTATTTTCTAGTTTGTTAGCTGTTCTACTTGAATGTTGGTTACGTACTGTGCATCCTCTAAGTAGAGTAGTGGGTGGGAATTATTATCCTAATTTGTAGGAGCTAAAGCTTAGTTGCTTAGGATTCTCTTCTATTTAAATAAAGTTTGGGAATGAATAAAAGGAGATTGGATATTGTAAAGCATCTTTTGAAGTTATGGAGGTTCGTTCACTTAAAATTGAATCAACAAAAGGCCCAACCCCCCTCTAAGTGGGTATTTTCTCCGTTTTTGTTTTTATATATCATTTTGTGGGAGAACGTACCCAACAAGTGGTATCAAAGCTGTCGATCCGTCACTTCATTGGCCCAGGAAAGGCTAACTTCGTCAATTGTTTGGGAAAGGCCCGAGGATGTACCAACAGTGGGAAGGTTCGGAAGCAGGCTTATTTTCTTCTTATTGGAAAACCGAATCACCGAAAAAAAACCAACGATTTCATTGAAAAGCTAAATCATCAGTCAACTAATCAAGCGGCACGACGAAAAGATGATATGATCAATCAATCATGTCAAGTCAAAGCAATGGTGGGTCACACCTCTGTGATTTTTATGAACCAAAAGAGTAATGTAAGGACAATCTTCTGCATTTGTGACGCAAACCCTTCATAAGAAACCAACTCGAGTGTGAACTTTAGTGTGCTAGATACTTTGGTGGAAGACGAGGAGAAAGAAAACCCAAAAATATTTTTTTTAGAAGACAAGATGCCATGAATTCTCACATGTTGTTTGCTCAAAGGATCACTCTCCATTGTCATCTTATGAAGCCAACCGCTTTTCGTGTTGCACACAAGTCTTGTTATGATATTAAGGATATCATCAAGATTTCTATGGTATTCATGACCAATGGTTTTCGTATGCCAAGATATCAGATCCCAGTTCGAGTTGAATTTTTCATTTGTCATAATAAAACGTGACCTTGAAGACAAGATCATATTAAGAAGGGAGGGGTGTAATCACCTTACCTTGTATGGTTTCCATTTTTGAAATTTTTTCCAAAAACAATTTTCCCCTACTTTTCTTCTCTCCACTCATTACTCCACTCTCCAATCATTACTCGCACTTCTCTCCCCACTCATTACCCCTCTCTCCAATCATTACTCTCATTTCTCTCTCTATCTCTCTCCACTTATTACTTTCATTTCTCTATCCAATCATTACCCCAAAAAGCATTTCCAAAAATCAAACCGAACACTATCTCAAATTTTTTTCTCAAAACGGCCAACCAAACCCACTGAATGGGTCCACTATTTCAAAGTCTATGTTTTACTTAGTCGATTTCTTTCTTATTTCTAGTTAGTTGTTCTATTTTCGTGGTTTGTTACATACTATGAGTCTTATAACTAGTAGTGGGTTGAGATAGTTGACCTAATTTGGAGAAACAAAGGCTTAATTATTTATTAGTTTCTTGAAAACAAAGAAACGTTGGGAATGGATAAGAGGAGATCACATATTGTAAAAAGACTTTTTTGAAAAGTTACAGAGACCCGGTTCACCTCAAATTGAATCAATAGGACGTTCACCCCCTTGAAGTGGGTTTTTTCTTCCTATTCTTGTTTTTGTATTTTACGTGCAAGACTGTACATAACACCTCAAGTCTAGTCAATAGAGCGGATGATGACGTCGCTTGATTGACCTTCACCTCTAGCTTCCAAGCACATTTCTTCTAGTGATCTTGAGCAAGGTCATGCGGTTTCTTGGGCACCCCTACAATCATAGCACGAGGGGCTTACCAGGTATTGCTCTCAACCTAGGCAGGTATTTATAGCATTAGGCTGTGCGGTGTGCCTTCTTCGCCCAAAGTATCAGAGGAGAAGATTGCCAAGAGGGACTACTTAGACCGGTCAATAGTAACACAAAGCCTTCTCATGGAGAGGGCACGTAAGGCCAAACATAGAGCATCCCTTAGCCTCTTGGAATGGACGAGAATTGGCTATAACACACCAGGGAGAGGGTGCATGACTCCATTTTTGAGAGAGCAACAGAGTTGACGAGCGCATCAATAGCAAGATATATAGAGATACTACTAAAACCCCCCCACAACTTCATGATCATACTCTTACGAGTTAAGGTCACGAAATATTTAACACTTGGCTCAATTCTGTACGGGGCTGTGAATGGCATGATAACCCAGAAATGAGCCACAAAGAATTTTGTAACTCCTACTTGTCATGCCTGATAAGTACTACTGACAAACTCCTGTAATCTGGTTTCCCCCTGAAGGAGCCAGCATGTTTTGTGCCAAGACAGCTGTGCTAAACAACCATAACAGTAAGCTAGAGTCCTCCAAACAATGGTTAGAAAATGGTAGGTTGATTGGCGGCATTAGAAATTGGATTGGATTACATATCGCAGGTCTACATCTCCAGCATTTGTATGCAACGATTAGCGGAGTGATTACACATCCATTGAAAAAAACCTATCCCACAAACACCAAATGCACAATTCCTTAAGCCATGCGATATTAGTGATACTCTCAAAAGTAGTCTGGTGGGATTACTCACAAATTATACATGTAAGACCAATCATACATGCAGTAAAAGAAGTCATTGTCGGTTCACTGAAACACTAACACAGCAACAAAAAATTTCATTCAAAGGTTTCCACGATTACACAAAACTATATGTGAGATTGGTAGAAAAGAAAAACCCACCTCCGCATCATAAATCAAGCGAATTATCAAAATCCACTGGAAATAAATCAAGATAAACAAACCCTGGATAGAGATCTGATGTATACAATCAAAGAACAAACATATGAACATATTTAATTGCAAAAGCAATTAAGATCCTTGACTCACCTGCCCAGACCGAAGAGACTCATGGCTCTCGAAGGAGAGAGAGAGAGAGAGAGAGAGAGTGGAGAGCGTAGAATGAACGTTTGACAAAAAAAAGGGGCCGAATAATGGAACTGTGAATTCCAATCAGAAACTTTTTTGACTTCCCATTCCCAATCAGTCCAGTTGAAATATATAGTACGTCCGTTAGTATTTGTTTCTCCACATTTGATGTCGGGGAAAATTTAAAAAAAAACATGAATTTTTCACCAAAATCACAAATCGACACCTTATCTTTTAATTTTGACAAATAAATATCTGAACTATCTAAAACTCATCAATTCCACCCCGCCATCAACACCCGTTAAGAATCAAACGGAATCCATCCCTCAATCACACTTTTCCCCCTTAGAATTGACCCGATTCTCAATTTTACCACTTCAAATATTTTTTTTCCCAATTTCGACCCCTCCCTCTCTAGATCTCCTCCCTCTCTCTCTTCTTTTCCTCTCTCACTTCCCTCATCTCTCATATCTCATTATCACTATTGGCGACCACGTCTCGAATGTTTCCGAAGGAGAGAGAAAATGACAGATAATTTGTCAGGAAGCCATCAAAATAATATATCTTTTTGATTCGCGTGCGGTTATTATTTTTTAGGCATATAAATAATAGTATATATGTTTTTGATTCGCGTGCGATTATTGAAGGGATAATTTTTTATTTATTTATCAAAAACGGTCTTTTTGAAAAGAAAGAGTTGAAAAAAGTTTTTTAAAAAATGATTAATTTTTTAAAAAAAATCCAAAAAAATATTTTTAAAAAACATTTAAAAATACTTCGGAAAACAATCACAATCATTTTTTTTTTAAAAAAAATTGGAAAATAATTCTTGAAAACAATTTTTTAAAAGAATTAAAAATAAAGTTTCTACAAAAATATATTATTTCCAAAATAATTTTTTAAGCAAATAAAGTTTTTAAAAAATATTATTTCCGAAATAATTTTTTAGACATTTTTTAAAAACAATTTCAAAAAATTAATTTTTTTTAGATACAAAAATTGAGATATGTTTTTGAAAAACAATTATCGAAAATACATTTTTTAAAAATAAATTATTTTTTGAAAAAATAAATGTGTTCTAAAAAATTAATTTTTTGAAAAATAAATAATTTTTTTACAGAATAATTAATAAATACTTTTTGAAAAAGGTATAATTTTTTTTAAAATATTTAATTTTATAAAAAATTATTTATATGTCTAAAAGTGAAAAAATATTTTTCTTGTTTTTTAAAAAAGTTAATTATTTTTATAATTTTTTTTAACTCTTTCTTTTTCAAAAAGATTGTTTTTGATAAATTAAAAACTGATCACATGAATAATTGCACGCGAATCAAAAAGATATATTTATTTTTATATCCTCCGGACAAATTATCTGTCCTTTTCTGTCTCCTTCGAAAAAATTTGAGACGTGGTCGCCAATGGTGATAATGAGGTATGAGAAATGAGAGAGGAAAGAGGAGAGAGGAGATCTAGAGAAAGAGGGGTCGAAATTGGAAAAAAAAAAAGTTCAATGGGTAAAATTGAGAATTGGGTCAATTCTAAGGGGAAAAAGTGTGATTGAGGGATGAATTCCGTTTAGTTCTTAACGGAAGTGGACGACGGGGTGGAATTGATGAGTTTTAGATTATTCAGGTGTTTATTTGTCAAAATTAAAAGGTCAGGTGTCGATTTGTGATTTTGGTGAGGTGTTTTTTAAAATTTTCCCTTTTTATTCTTTGCCCATTGAAAAATTATATTACTATATGTCTTTATGAATCTCTAAAAAATAAGCAATACAAATCTTATTTTATAGATTTCGATTAGCTCTTCTATACGAAACTTTTAAAATCATGAAATCCATTATAAATTGAAAGATATAGACAATTTAAAATATGATACAAATACCGAAAATGGAGAGTGCAATATATAATACAAGAGGTAATTAAATAATCATCTTTTTTTGAGGCACCGTGTAAGTTTTCATCCCTAACATTTTGAACAGTTATGTTTTTATCCTTTTCACTTGTAAAATACATTTTCTACCCTTATTTAGTGATATATATTAATATACATAAATATTTTTCCTTATTTGGTTGGATGTAGTTGCCAAATTGGGTGAGATTTCTAAATTTATGGATAATCAATACTTAAGGACTTTTTGAACCGATAATTAAGGATTTTTTTTGAGTGATTCTATTTCCTAAATTAGTGGCAACTATAATTCAGGATCTTCTAAAATGGTGGGGGATTAAAAACATGGATGTGAATTATGATGAATATGGGGAGTCAGGAATCATGGTAAATGTTATACACTATCATATTATGGTATAAAAATATTTGTCCTACTAGTAATCATGGTTAACTACTTTGGTAAAAACCAAAGTACAAGTAACTACGGGCAATGAAAAACATGGTAAAAGTTATATAGACATATTTCACTTCCCTTTATGAATTTGGCTCGCGCAGCGGCTCACTTAAAATTTTTAACCATGATTGATAAATGAAAACATAAAGAATTTTGGATGAAAACTTAAATCCACAGCAGAGTCGCCATTTTGTGGACGGCGTCACGCGGCTCGGCAGGATTGAACACGAAAAATGAGTCGCCACCCGGGGTTTATATTTTGTAAAATGTTTGGTAACCGAGAAACCGTTTAAAAATAATTGATCACTCTCGTGCCGTTTTGGAAAAGATTTGGTCTGCGAAAAGATTCGTTTTGGATTCGGGAGCCAGGTTACGCGCGGGGAAGGTTTTATTGAAAAATGCACCCCGCTCGCCCGGAAAATTCCCGGTCTCTACTAAATAATTTGTGGGATTTATGTAGAAAATATTTTGTTAAGAAAACTTTAAACATTTAGACATTTAAAATGCAAAACAATAATATTAAAACCATAACAGAAATAAAACTTAAATAACAAGGACTAAAAAGTAATAATGGAAAGCTGAAGGGGTAAACTGTAATAAAGATTTTCAGTTGAACCAGAGAATAGAGGGTGAAAAGGGGCAAAACAGAGAGGACTATTTAATTTCAAACAGGAGCCGTACGGCTCCTATGTGGAGACCGTACGGTTTGTACTAGAACCCACGTGGCTTGCGTACAGTCACATTTTTGAAAATTTTGTTTTGGAACCAGAGGGTCCAAAATTCGTTTAAAAACTTGATTTATCTTTTCAAATCAACCCCAAATAATCTATTTTTGACTGAAAACAAGTTTTTGGAACAAAATTTACTTATGAGGTAGATCGTCCTGTGCGATTATCGAGAAAATCGCCCGGTGTGGGTCCGGGAAGCCGGTTTTTGAACGAAAAAAATGATTATCTGAGTTAATAAACAATTATCGAAACCGTTTATTAAACCGGAAACACCCTCGGAGAGCCGCGGGTTGAAACTGAAGCTCGAAAACAATTTTTACCTTTCTCGAACGCGAACAGAGGCTAGAAATGGAGATTTTTTGGGTTTGAACTATGAGAATGGGATTTGGTATGTTGCGGGTGATATGAGAGGTTTGGTTTAAAGAAAATGGAGGAGAATAGAAAGAACGAGAGTTCGGAGGGATTACTGGAGGTTTCGGATGCGAATTTCGCCGGAAAATTCACCGGCAATCTCTCTCTTGGTTTGAATTTTTGTGTCTTGTAATGGAGGAGAGGGAGGGTTTATATAGGCGGGAAAGAGAGGGAGAATCACGCAAAAGATTTCATTGAATGATGAGATTCGATTCGAAACAAATAAAATCTCTGCGCGCGGATTTTCTGCAGAAGATAACCATACCCACCATGCGGCTTGCAACGGTAGTCGTGCGGCCTGCAAGTGGGGACCGTACGGCTTGGGAAGGGCACCGTATGGCTATGATCAAGACGTGCGGCTACCTTGACTAGCCGTATGGCTACCTTGAGTCAGCCAAACTTTGCGAGGCCGCCCCGGGTGCTACCAAACTCCGTTTTACGCGTGGTTGGTGCCGTTGGAAAGCTTGTTAAGTCTACTTTCTAACCCAAGTGGTTTGAACACAAAATAATTTGTACATCAAAAGTTATGATGATTTTACCCTCAGGTGGTCGGAAAAAGAGTCATTTTGGTAAAATCCTCATACCTCCCTCATTTCAAAATGGATCGAGACATATTATATATAAAAAATGACAGCTTTTAATGTACTAGAAGATGGTGTGGAGTAGGGTTTGTGTTGAAAAGATTTTCCTTAGGTTTTAGTATAAAAAGCATTGTTCCAAAGCTTCCAAGGCACATTTTGACTTTTGTCATCATTGGGGAGTCGTCCGGCCACGGCTTTGAGGATATTTGGGAGGTCCAAATTGGGGTGTCTACACATGTTTGTTACAATTGAGACTCCAATATCATACAAGCCAATAAAAGATAAGGCTCATCATCATAACCAATCAGAGTTTGTTTGGGAAATACTTTACATAAAAGAGTCCTTGATGGATTAGGAGTCTTTTATAATTATCTCTAAGGCCCTCTCCTCTCATTTATAAAAGGATACTATACCCACCCCTTCTAGATACGGTTTTTTTCCATCAATTAAAGTATTCGGTATTCTGTAAGGTTAGAGACAGAGAGGAGAAGGCGAGCCTAGAATTAAGGTGATTCTAATTAAGGGGTTTGTTCTCTCTAATCTCGATGGCCAACAACGGTACATTTAATTTATTATTCTTGAGGTGTATTTGTAACGGATCGTTTTTTTAAAATATATATATATAATAATAATAATAATAATAATAATAATAATAATGATAATAATAATAATAATAATAATGATAATAATAGAATGTATTGTGTTAATTATGTTTTTAATTATCTTATTAGGAGATATATTTATATACTTACATATATCTATGTTAGTATCCTAACCTAACTATACTATCTAAATTCTTTTTTCCCTTATCTCTCCACTCTCCCTAAAATTACTACATCTATATCTCCTGCCAATTTTCTTTACTTAAATCAATTGGAACCCAAAAGCATCTCCTCAATCTCTCTCGACATTCTCTGTCTCTTCCCAGGTAGAAATCGTTTCACTTTTTTTTCTCCTTTTCCTTCTTGGACTATCTCTAGCATTTTAGTTCCATATTAATCCCTTTCAAGTATGTAACCGCCGTTGATAAGTTTCTATCTTTTCTTGCGGAGTATATTTTTATCATGCTCACGCGGATATTTATTTATCTTTTCATAGAATTGTCTTCAGTGTCGTGATCATTCCACTTTACCATTCGTTTTTGCGCTTAAGTCAACGGAAGAGAGGTAGAACATTAAAACTCTCTCTTTTTACTTAGGTTTTACTGCTTACGTGTTCCTTTATGTATTTATAATAATTGTAAGGTTGTGAATGAGATAGAAATCAGTAATTATAGTGGGTGTCAAATCGTTAAGGTAATGAAAGCGTAAAACGAGATTGTATAGCGAAAAATAGGGGTGAGCAGAAAATCCGTCAAACCGTGAATCCAGTCCAAACCGATCCAAACCGATTGGTTTGGTTCGGTTTTTTAGTAGCGTGGTTTGGCCTTGGTTTAAAAAAATTAGAATCCGTACTCAATGGTTTGGTTTGTGAATTTACGATCATGATTTTGGTTCCAATCCAATCCGAACCGTGAATATTATATA